>BKCP01008181.1:269575-283803 GCA_008636005.1 Striga asiatica | reverse complement strand
AAATGTTGATAGAGATTAGAGAAAAGAAAAAAGTAGGGCCGATCATACAAATAGTTTTGCATGCAATTATCACATTTATTATACTTACCAATAGTTGTTGTGTAATAAGTATTTTTTAGTCTCCTTCATGAAGATTCTTAATGACACAAATCATAGAAAGGTTAATAAGTATTATATTGAAATTTATATTTTGACGGGTGAAAAGCCCCCCAATGAGATTGGCCATTCCAAGAGCTAAAACATTCACTATATAGTGTTACGCGATCACCGGCGAAGGGAAGTTATATTAACGGATGTTATATCTTTTGCACGGGAAGATAAATCGAGGATAGTGAAGCCAATATAATTGGGGTTAAGGGAAGTAAGTGCAATAATAAATATTTAGTGGAATTATTTATTATTAATGACCCACTAAATAAGGTGTACCACAACTCAAGTATTTTCTTGGTCATTGGGAATCCTAACCCTAGCCTTCTTAGGTTCTTGTTGCAGCCTATATATAAGCCATGTGAGGAACTCAATATCTAAGAATCCCATTATAATTTCACATGCATAAATCGTGAGAAGAGGAGAGAGAGAGAGAGAGAGAGAGAGAGAGAGAGAGAGTTCCAAGCCACACGTGTTCGGTATATCATCACCTACACAACGTCTGACCGAAGCAAGGAATACAACAGAAGACCGAAAGTGGTGGGCGATCACCGGCGACCAAATTCGAACACCCGCGATCCGCGTACCACTCGCGGCACAGCCCTGCGACGCTCATCAGCCGCAGCCGATGCGTGACCGGCAGCCGTAGCCTAGCCACATGGACATGCAATCGGAAGCTCCACGCGACACCTAACAAAGCATGCGACGACCGCGGACAGCGACCTGGTGACGATGAGGACAGCGACTCGGTGAACAGAAGACGCACGTACAAGGCGGGCAAAACACGGTTGAAGATCATCTCAGAACCATTCGTATAGGCCTTAGCCCATGTAAGTATGTACAGAGTCGACTTTTGTGAAACCGTAAGATCTTGATTCTAAACTTTAGTGTTCTGCTGTGCTTACGATTAATTTATTAAGCATTCGATTGTTAGAACAATAACCGACGTTCTTCGCTGAACCCAACAAGTGGTATCAAACCTAGGCTTAATTCGGTTTATTGTTCAATAATTGATTTAGTCGTGCGTGAATTATGTGCGTATAGGGCACGACACATATTTGGTACATATATGCATCTGTTGCAGGTTTATACGATCCAACTATTATGGCCAGTATGTATGCAATTTAATTTATGCATGTTTTTACATGTCGAGTAATGGGTTGATGATTTTTGTAATAATTTTAAACGCACAATGGAACACCGTATAGTTTATTGCTTTATTATATCAACCATGTACGACCCTCCGTGGTCATAGGATCGAAATTGTAAAATTCCATTTTATCATTTTTCGACAGACTTGGCGAGCACAGTCAAACCTCAGACGGCGGACATGACAATCGGGCCGCCTCAACATGGCGGCTCGGCCATCGCCGCAGGCCAAGGATGGCATGCTGAAGTCGTGCGTCGTGCACTTGGTGTTGTCAGCTTGCTGCTGGTGCGCCCTGATCACGTGAGCACGCTTGGCAACACGTGCAGGCACCCATCAACAACTGTTGGCATGGCGCGGGTGAATGGTGAACAGGCGCATGCAGCCGAGCGTCGCGCGAGAATCTCAAGCAAGGGCGGGCAGTGCTCGACCTTGTCGCAGGCGTAGAGCTACGCGCGTCCCATGATCGGCCTGCGGCGTGGCTCGACTGTGCCCTGTGCAGCGTGCGCAGCGTCTGCGGGCTATCGCGGTGCAACCGGTGCGCGATTTATTCGTCGATGCCCGCCGACGGGCACGCAGAGACGACTGCACGCTGGCGCAATGCTGGCTCCACCCGATGACGGCTGGAGGGCGATGCACAATGATGACGTGCACAACAGTGAATTGGGTGATCAACGATGCTTAATGCGTTAGCATAAGTTAGTATGAAGCCGATTGATTCTTCCTGAGTGTTTTATTATTTTTTATTGTATGTTTTCGACCCTCTAAGTATCATCTTTCATCTTTAGTCTTGAGTACTTAGTTCTTCTTTTTATTTTTCTTTTATTTGCGATCTAGTGATCCTCTGGCTTTCGTTCAAGCTTACTTGCGCTCGATTTAGTTTAGCACAATCAACCAAATTGCAATTAATGTTTAGAATTTTATTTTTTATTTTTGTGATCACTCATTGCTTTAATCCAATCACTAACAATTCTTCTCGAGAGACATAACCTGAGGTCAGGACTTTTATTGTATTCAATTAAAAACTACAATCAAATTTATAAACCTTATCCTCAAAGTGGCGCTCCAGTGTCGAGACATTCACGACTCAGAGCCACAATTTCTATGAATTTGTCAGCATGAGAGCACTAGGGAGAAGGGTCAGATCGGGGTGGGCAACTCGGCCCAGATTGCGGGACCACCCTTCTGGACCCATCGCGGAGCATGGACTAGAGAAGCTTGGACTGACAATGCAGTTTCAGATACTAATGACGTGATTGGATATGAATTCAACCAGTTTTTGTTAGATTTGTTTGGTTAAAGTGAGTTATTTTGAATAAAGTTAAATGAGTTGATGATTTTGATTTTGTAATTAAATAGTATTTCAAATGTAGTGATTAAAGTTGATGTGATGTAAAAGTATGAGAGAACTTATTGAAAGTGATATGTGATTAAAATTATGTAAGTAGATGAATAGTGAATTAAAATTGATGTGACATGTGAGAGGATGATTAATTGATATTATTTAATTATATTAATAATATTACAGAAAGTTGAGTTAAGTTAAATTTTGAGTTAAAAGATTAAACACAAAATAACTCAATCGATCAAAATTGATTAAAGTAAATTTTCACTCAAAGTAAATTTTATTGGTTAACTAAAGTTAATTTGGAAAAATATGATATGGTTATTTGTTAGTGGTATTTTGGATTTATATTAAAATAATATTTTATATAAAATAATTAAAGTTGATTTGTTGTAAAAGTATGAGAGAGATAATATGAAGTGATGGTTAGTTAAAATTATGTGAATGGATGAATAGTGAATTAAAATATATGTGATATGTGATATACAAGAATGATTGAATTGTATTATTTAATTATATTGATAATATTGAGAATATTGAAGGTGTGTTAAAATTTAATTAGATTTTAAGTTACATGAAATTTTAAGTGAAAATTTTTGTACAAACATCATCGTCTATTTCTTCTACCTGACTAGTGGAGCACCTGATCGCTCCTCTCAGTTTCATATATATATATCATCTAACATACCTTTCCCCATTTTTCACACAAATAAATAAATAAAATAATAAAACAAGTAAATGATTAATTAATAAATAAATCTGAATTTCTCAGCCTAAATTTCCACGCAGATCTCAAACAAAGTTCAGCACCAGAAAACAATGCCGTGATTCGCCGCAGCCACAAAAGGCGTCGACTGTCGAGAATTCAACAATGGACGTGGAGAGATCGTCACTGTGCAATTGCGTGGTTAATTTTCTGCTCGAAGAGAATTACCTGCTGTCGGCGTTCGAGCTTCTCCATGAGCTCCTCGACGACGGCCGCGACGACCAGGCGATTCGCCTCAAGCAGTTCTTCTCCGATCCGGCTCAGTTTCCCCCCGATCAGATCTCACGCTTTAACTCTCTTCGAGGTTCGCTCTACCATGTGTGCATATACATGTCCGCACACGCGCGCAGTTTACTTGTGTGGCCACGATTGTTTAATCTTTTGTTTTATGTATTTTATTGGGTTTCTTCTTTTGGATAACATGCTCAAAGGTGGGGGGACAGCTCCTAGATAACATGCTCAAAGTTGTGAGTTCATACATAAAGATTCATTTACATGCTCTGGAAATGGGATAGAAGTCTATTTAACTTAAATGTTTGATTTGATCAGGTCACAACTTCAAGGAGGTGATGGAATGCCTATAAATGAAAATTTAATCTCTTTATTATTACTCTGTTTCTTAAATGAAGATGCCTTGCAGTTACTTCAGCTTCTGCTGATATAGAATTTGCTTTCCATTTTTGGATATCTGTAGAGATTGTCCAAATAGTGTGATAATTGCGAAAGACTCTTATCTCTAGATGGCCCCTCTATGTAATCTGGCATATCCTTGAAGGAAGTATATATGTATGGACAAATAAACTGCAACCACTGAAAGGAACTATTCTTTTATATTTCTAGAGACAAAATATGGACGGAGTATTTTTGTCAAGTTGTTGACTGATCACATTTAGCATTTTCTGATCGAAACATGAACAATAAGCTAGGAATGCATCTTGATCACACACACACACACACACATACATATATATATGTGTGTGTGTGCTTCCATTGCTTATCATTTGTCTTCTAGTTAGTCTCTGAGAGCAGTTACACTCCGTGGGTATATATATAGTCAGAGGCTTTTATCGTATACATCATACAACAACAACAACAACAACAACAACAACATAGCCTTTTAGTCCCAAGCAAGTTGGGGTAGGCTAGAGATGAAACCCAAGAGAACCAATGGTAAGAGAAACACAAAAAGGGCTCAAAACAAAAGGAAGAGATTGGAGCAAAAGAGAAAGGAGCCAAAGTGGCACGTTGATTGCTAGCCTCCAAGCGCTCCTATCCACCGCTAAATTCTTGGAGATATTCTAATCTTTAAGGTCTCTCTTAACCGACTCTTCCCAACTGAGTTTAGGCCGACCTCTACCTCTCTTTCCATCATCGACCCGCTGTAGAACTCACTACGAACCGGTGCATCAGGAGGCCTCCGTTGGACATGTCTGAACCACCTCAATCGATGTTGAACCAATTTCTCCTCAATTGGAGCTACCCCGACCCTATCTCGAATATCACATTCCGGATTCTATCCCTTCTTGTGTGCCGCAGAACCAACGCAGCATACGCATCTCCGCTACACTTAGTTGTTGGACATGTGACCTTTTTGTAGGCCAACATTCAGCACCGTATAGCATCGTCGGGCGAATCACCGTATATCTCTCCGATATAGTTTTATCGTATACATCATACTAGTAACATTATCTAGAACCCATTAGCACACACCTTAGAACCAGTCTTTTTGGTATGGGGGCATTCAGTAGCTTCCATGTAGTTCTAATCCTTGTTTCATTATGATGGACCACAAACATTTCCCATATTGTGAGTTGCCTGGATTCTTCTTGTAGGGAACTTAAAGAGGGAATAGAACAACCAAGGGACCTATATAATTGGTCTGATTTTGTAGTTTTTTCTTAATAATAAATCATATGAAAAGGAGTACATATTGAGTAAATTTATTAGAATTCCTTTTCTTTGAGGCTGGGTTTGTTATGAATAAACCAAATAGAATTTCTGAAAGCTTATGTTTTTGGTCGCAATGAGATTTTAATTAGTACACCCCAGCAAGAGTTAAACCAAAGCCTTTTAACATATTTTAACACGAGACACGATTATCAAATAATGGATAAAAAAATATATGAATATAATGCTGCCACAGCTTGTAAAAATTTCTCCAGTAATCAATTTATGTTGCCAAAACAGATCATAACAGCTGAGATCAAACTATAAAGCCAATATTGAAACTCATTTATAATTATAATTACTTATCTTAGCATTGATAGTTTGGATTTCATATTTGTTATGGAACAGTGGCAGACCCCCAAAGTCTATTCGAAGAAAAAGAATCGCTGGAAGAAAAGTTGGCTGTCCGTGAATATGAGCTTCGTCTTGCACAAGAGGATATTCATAACATCAAGGCTGAATTACTGAAGAAAACTGAGACCAACTTGGATGAATCAAATGGTAATTTCGTGTAACTGCATTTATTCCATCTTACCAGTGTATATTTTGTCAACAGTTCCTGAAAAGTGGTGTTGATCTTGCTGATGTCATGACTTTATCAATTTGTTGCACTCTCAGGAAGAAGTGCTAATAGTACTAAAGATAACAGACAAATTGTCGAACAAGTAAAGAGGGACGAGTCTTTCTTAGATTTCGGTCCTCTGAAGGACAATGAGCGATTGGATTTAAACTGCGCAGTGAAGGAATATTTACTATTAGCTGGATACCGTTTAACTGCAATGACATTTTATGAAGAGGTACTTCAACCGTAGACTCCTTTTTCTTATGATCGGTCTTTTGTGCTTGTTATGTCTCTAAAGTCTGCTGTGGAGGTACATTCCAACTCCTGTTTTCCCCTGTTGCTTGTTATAACTTGAAGAATGAGTCATTTTCTAGCTAGAACTCGTATATATTTATCATTATCGTTTATGAACTGGTCACATCTCACTCAAAGTCCACTTTGTGTTGAAGGATGAAGTTCAGTAGATTTAGTTTCTCAGGTTACTGGTTTTCAGTTTTCCTTTCTCTTTCTTTTGCTATTTTCTTTGATGGTTTCAAATCCAAAGAGTAGATGAAGAAATAATTCTAGTTGGTTGTCTGGCAGAACTTTTCTTCTTAAGCAGATGGGGTTATGTCTTATGTTGTTTCCACTCCTTGCTATCATTGAGATGATGAGTGTGGCTCCACTAAAATGGTCTTGTTAGTATTTCATGTTTCAGGCTAGAATTGGGTTTAGAAAGATTGTCACTTTGACTCAAAATCTTTTGTCTCTGTATGTACCTGTTGTATGAAGTACAAATGCATGAGTACACACATTTACTTAGTAACAACATTATTTTACCTGAACAATAGGTCACTGACCAGAACTTGGATGTATGGCAAAACTCATCTGCATGTGTACCTGATGCGCTGCGGCATTACTATTATGAGTATCTTTCTTCAACCGCAGAGGGTGCAGAGGTAAATCTTGAATGTTCTTGGAAACGTTTGTTCTGTTTTCTGCTTATGTTGAGATGATTAGCATTTAAATTCCCTGATTGTACATTAGATTTTCATTCCCCTTTTTAGTTTTCTTCTTAGGTTTCTTCTATTGGTTTGCGGCTTGACTCCCTTATTGTATTCCAACAAAATGAATAAGATGTCATCTTTGCTTATAAAGTCACTGCCATTTGTCTCCTCAGAGTATTGTGTTAAGGAAATCCCCAACCAACTAATGGTTCTGGAATATGAGTAGCATTTCAAACTCTTGAAAGCCTAAAATTTTATCATGATGATTTGATAATTTGTTATTAAGCTTTACACTGATTATTATTACCCTGGACTAGTGGCTTTTCCAGTTATGCAGTACTTTTAAAGGATTGACACTTATAGTGGATACTATAAAACCATTATTTTTTAAACCAAGCTGCTGGTTGAAGGGTTAAATTTTGTTAGACAGTTTCACTCAATTACGGTACCGTCCCTAGTGTGAACGCGATGATGTATGTTCTAACCTCGTCCTGCTTGAATCATCGCGTTCACACTAGGGACGGTACCGTAATTAATTGAATTCAAGTGTGAACGCAACGCTGTATGTTCAGTACCTCGTCCTACCTGAACCAATTCAAGCAGGACGAGGTTAGAACATACATCATCGCGTTCACACTAGGGACAGTACCGCAATTAATTGAATTAAAGTGTGAACGCAACGCTGTATGTTCAGTACCTCGTCCTGCTTGAGCGTTCACACTAGGGACGGTACCGTAATTAATTGAATTAAAGTGTGAACGCAACGCTGTATGTTCAGTACCTCGTCCTGCTTGAATCATCTTTATAACCAGGTACTGAACATACAGCGTTGCTGCGTTCACACTTGAATTGGTCCAATTCAAGCAGGACGAAGTACTGAACATACAGCGTCGCGTTCACACTTGAATTGGTTAATTACGGTACCGTCCCTAGTGTGAACGCGTTGATGTATGGTACTGAACATACATCGACGCGTTCACACTAGGGACGGTGCCGTAATTGATCAATTCAAGTGTGAACGCAACGCTGTATGAAATATGTGAAAAAATAAAAATTGGTAATTTTTGAAAAAGAAGACCATATAAGATATGCTTGGAAAGAAAAAAATATCAAACTATTAGTATGGAGTCAATCATTAATGAAATTCATGAGTTGAGAAAGCGTTCGATGTAAATTTGTTAATGTCAAGGTTTGAAACTTTATAATTTATATCACACCATTATTATGTATAATTTTATAATACAACTTTCTATTTTTTATATACATTAAATTAAATTTATGATTATTAAAAAATACCCCCCCCCCCCCAAAAAAAAAAATAATTCCGGATCCGCCCCTGGTTTCACGTATATTTGATTGTTTGAACAACTTGATGAAATACCAGCACTTCCATGGACACTTTTATTTGATGTATTCTTCACAAATTTCCTGAGGAATTGGTTGATAATTGAATCTTTTCCTAGATTTTTTACGTTTTATTTTGGAGGATATCACCTGTATGTGATATTTTTCTAAAATATCAGTTAATTTCATACCGCTGAGTATCTGGTACTGATAATTTCTTGTATACTGCAGGAGAAAATAGCATTGCAGAAAGAGAATGACAGGCTGAAGTCCTTAGTACGAAACAAAGAGATGTCAGATGCACAAGTCATGGTATTGACCAAATCGTTGGAATCGCTACAGAAAGATATCAAGGACAAAGAAAATTTAGTAATTCTCTTTTACCTAATTAATGTTATATCTGTATTGGTTCTATTTATCCATGAATTTATTGGCAATTATGTCTACCAGGTCCATGGTTTGAAGAAGACTTTGGAAAGCCAAAGAATGGAACTAAATGATTGTAGAGCTGAAATAACTGCACTAAAAATGCATATCGAAGGATATCAATCTGGTAAATATGTTTTAGCCACAGGCTCTGAACTCATCCAACCAGTACCACAGGGCCAGGATGAGAATAATGAAATTTTTGAGAGTGAAGTAGAAATGTTGAAAGCCAAAACACCTTTGAGTATGGACCCTGTTGACGCAATGGTAAGAGAGGAAGGGAATGATGGGGAATTAGACAAAGCTGAAGATCCACAAGTAAATATTAATGAATCTTCTAGAGTTGGTTCATTGGCTGATTTAATGATTGTGGATACTGAGATGATGGAGAAACAGCATTCTGATGACAGCAATGCCAGATCTGAGAAAATGTCAAAAGAATTACCTACTACTTCAGGTGAAAGTGGATTTCATGGAGACGGGGAAAATATTTGCAAGGAAAATGGAACACTTTCTTCAAACACTGATAGTTTACTTGCCAAGCCGGACAACCTTGATGCTGATTCAACTGCTGACAAAACGGTACATCCTTGTTCTTCTTCAGGACATGCTAACCAGATGGTAGATATAATAGTTTACATCAAGCTGACATCCAGAACTTATTTTTATGTGTCAGGGTTTGGGAACTATTGAGATACTTTCAAATGCTTTGCCTAAAATTGTACCTTACGTTCTAATCAACCATCGAGAGGTTTGGCAATCTATTTTGGTTTTATGCATTTCTAAAGGTCTATTAGGACTGGAATTTATTACTGCAAGACATGTACCTCTTGTCTTGAATTTATTGAAGGTCATCCCTTGCAGGAGCTGCTTCCTCTGATTATGTGTGCAATTGAGCGCCATCCAGACTGTGCCACTCGTGATTCCCTGACCCATACGTTATTTAACTTAATAAAGCGTCCCGATGAGCAGCAGAGACAAATCATAATGGATGTAAGATTCGGAACAGCGTTGCCAATCACTAAACCTTGAACTTTGACCTTAATACTCATGAATGTGCTTGTCATTTCAGGCTTGTGTTACTCTTGCAAATAATGTTGGAGAGTTGAGAACAGAAACAGAATTGCTTCCCCAGTGTTGGGAACAAGTATGAACCATCCTAAGATTTGTAGCTGTGCATTTCTTTTGTTTAAGGAGCTGGCATAACATACACACGGACACACCAGAAAAAGGAGAGAGTAATAAGAAATATCTGAGTGTCAACTTTATTTTCTTTTGTAGATTAATCACATGTATGAGGAACGTAGGCTTCTTGTTGCTCAGTCATGCGGTGAGCTTGCAGAATTTGTGCGGCCAGAGATACGCGATTCCCTTATCTTGTCCATTGTGCAACAGCTTATTGAGGACTCTGCTACAGTCGTGAGGGAGTCTGCTGCTCATAATCTGGCTTTGTTGCTGGCACTCTTCCCAAACACGGACAAATATTTCAAGGTCAGCCTCACTAAATCTGCTTCGAGGCAATCATGGAGAAGATATCTGACTTGGCAGTTGCCTAAAATGTAAGCTCCGTGATCTAGAAATGGAGCATTTCCCATGGTCATAATATGATGCATTACTATGGATAGGTAGGAAAAAGAACAGGGATAAAAAGATTTCTCCAATATTTTTTTTTGCTTTTGTTAGGTTGAGGATATGATGTTTCAATTGGTTTGTGATCCCTCGGGAGTTGTTGTCGAGACTACTATCAAGGATTTAGTGCCTGCTCTAATAAATTGGGGAGATAAGTTAGATCATATGTTACAAGTTCTTCTCTCTCATATCTTGGAGTGTGCTCAGGTATTTTACTCTACATAGTGTTCACCATTAATCAGGACTATATTGTCATGCTTATTTGGTGTATTATTTTTCCAGCGTTGCCCACCTATTTCTGGGGTTGAAGGTTCCATTGAGTCACATCTTCACGCGTTAGGCGAAAGAGAACGTTGGAATGTTGATGTATTATTGCGGCTGCTTGCCGAGCTTCTTTCATGTGTCCACAGGAAAGCTGTTGAGACTTGTCCAATTTCCTCAGTTTCAGATTCATCAACACTATCATTCACTCCATCATTGCTTAATATTTATGCGGAGTAAGCATGTTGCTTGGTCTTTCCTCTTCCCACTTCGGTATTATTTGAAACTTGTGGCTTTGGTACTGACAGACTAACTTTGATTGGTCAGGGGGCAAGTGGAGTGGCCTGCCTTTGAGTGGCTGCACATGGAGTGCTTTCCCACTTTGATTCAGTTGTCCTCTTTATTGCCTCAGAAGGAGGATAATATAAGAAACCGTATATCTAAGGTAGTCTGCTTGCTTAATTAATTTGAGTTGCTTCAAATTTCATGAAATGTGTGCGATTGTTCAGCTGTGGTTTACTTTCTTTCTGTTTGTTAAACATTTTTAAAGTTTTGCTCAACCACATGCAGTTTCTGCTGGCAGTGGCTGAACGTTTTGGGGAACCTTACTTGACACACATCATGTTGCCGGTGTTTTTAGTAGCTGTTGGAGATGATGCTGATTTAAAATACTTCCCATTCAAAGCCCAGTCAAGACTTAGAGGCAATAAATCCTTTTTTTCTTTTAATTTATTTATAACTACTGACCAAGAGTTTCATGTATAGAGGTCCATTCCTTTCTGTGTGTACGCGCTCCTATTTTATCTTTAAAATATCATAGTTTGTGTATACAGGATTGAGGCCTCAATCTACAATAGCTCAGAGGATTGCTACAATGTGTGTCCTACCACTTCTCCTGGCAGGCATACTTGGTCACCCAAGCAAGCGTGAGCTCTTGGCCGAGTACTTGAGGAATTTACTGATTCAAAGTTCTAATCAGGATAATCAGTCAGCAAATCACGAGATCATAAATTCTGTTCGCTTTATTTGGTTTGTATCCGCAGACAGTTCTATTTTAATGGGCCATCATGTGCTCTTCATTAGCTGATTATGAAATATTTTTTATGGGCTGCAGTACCTTTGAAGAAAACCATGGTATAGTATTTAACATTCTATGGGAAATGATTGCAAGTACTGCTGTAAATTTGAAAGTCAATGCTGCCAAACTTCTGAAAGTCATTGTGAGTTTTTTCTTTTCTAAATGATTATTTAGTACCATCAACGAATGTTATTTTCCCTAACTCTGTTAATCTGCTTAGAAATATGAGTTCCCTTTTTGCTAGGTACCATATATTGATGCAAAGGTTGCCTCATCCCATGTCTTACCAGCTCTAGTGACTCTTGGTTCAGACCAAAACCTAAACGTAAAATATGCAAGCATTGATGCTTTTGGTGCTGTAGCACAACACTTTAAGAATGACATGGTATAAATCGGTACTCGGTTCTCAGATTTACCTTTGGGCTAAATGCATTGTATCTTAGATGGAATTGATTGACTGGCCGAAGTTTCTTCCTGTAGATTGTTGACAAAATACGAATTCAGATGGATACTTTTCTTGAAGATGGATCACATGAAGCTACTGTTGCTGTGATTCGTGCATTGTTGGTAGCTGTGCCTCATATGACGGATAAGCTGCGAGATTATATCCTTATGACTTTCTGTTGTGGTTTACAGTTAATCCTTTCCAACAATGATGCTAATTCTATTTTTCTTTTGAATAAAATGAAATAATTAACGGCATCTTTTTTTCTTTAACCTACTGCACATCTCTTGTCAAAGATTTTTCTGTTTACGGGATTGCCCCCTCCTTCTAGTGATATAGGACGTCGGAGAGAAAGAGCTAATGCATTTTGTGAATCAATTCGTGCTCTTGATGCAACAGGTCAGCTTCTGAAGTATCACTTGCTTATGCCCTCTTAGTTAAGTTACTCATGCCAAATGCACACTCAAACATAAAAGAAAGAGACCCATGTAGTTTGTCATAGCATTTCATTGAACGGTAACTTGATTTTCAAGTATGCGCTTGTTCATCAGCATGTCTACTTGCCTGCATAACTCTAGTATCTCATATCCTTGTTTTTTGCGTTAATGACTTTATCTGAGCTGATTGGCTCGTAATATTTGAGGCTCCGATGGTTTAGGGAGTGATTGTTTATGAATTCAACTAGTTTTTATTTGGTTTGTTTTTAACTATAGTTACTTTTGAAAAAATGTGGTATGGTTAGTTGTTAGTAAATATATTAAAATAATATTTAAATAAAATAATTAAAGTTGATTTGATGTAAAGTAGGAGAAAAATGATTGGAAGGGATAGTTAGTTAAAATTATGTGAGTGGATGAATAGTGAATTAAAGTTGATGTGATGTGTAAGAATGATTGGTTGATATTATTTAATTTTATTGATAATATGAGAGATAGTGAGGTTGAGTTAAAGTTGAGTTAAATTTGAGTTTTGATTGGTTTTTTTACTGTAGAAAGTGTAAACAATCGCCCCCTTAAAGTATCAACCTTGATCTTTGATATTTTCATCGACCACTTACATTACAAGGACCTGCCTGTTTTTTCAATGAACTTTATGGTATCAACTAGAACAGAAAACACATCTTGTATCTTTATAAACTAAATAGCTTGTCTGATCAATGATCATAGCTTTTCAGTAAGGTTTTTTATTTAGTCAGAAAAATCTGACCATATAGAGCACACGTTGGTTGAAACGTAAAAAGGTTCTGTTCTGGCTGAGGAAGAACTTCTCTTACGACATCTAATTCCTGGCAGTAAGTTATTTTGCGTGGGGAAGGGCAGTATTTAGCATTTCAGAGAGGAGTTCTGATCACCATTGCTTTCTCGAAGTGCAATAATACTCTCTCTCTCTCTCACACATTTATCTGTCATGAATTTTTCTTTGGTAATGCCTGATTTGATTCATAATTGGACAATACAATAGCCGCCGCCACTATGGAATATATTGTTGAGTCGTCGTTTTTCCCTCTCCTGTATCTATGCATCTCATCCATCAACCCTTGTTAAGACTCTAGTATTGGTTCATTAACTAGTGTGTGTGTGTGTGTGTATTATTGGTGCAGACCTTCCAGTTTCCAGCATCAAAGACTACCTCCTTCCCGCAATCCAGAACCTAATGAAGGACACAGATGCCCTCGACCCAGCCCACAAGGAGGCCCTCGAAATCATACTCAAGGAGAGATCAGGTGGGACTTTCGAGACCATCAGCAAGGTCATGGGGGCCCACCTTGGGCTCGCCTCTTCTGTCAGCAGCTTCTTGACCGACAGCGGCCTGCTCGGGAAGAAGGAAATCGCCGGAGAAATGGAGGCAGAGGCCAGTGAAGCCCCGAAACCGATTCCACCGCCTCTGCCTGAGGACACGAGATTCCGGAGGATTATGAGGGGCGGATTCACGGATATGCTTCGGGGGAGGAACAAGAGCAATGAGGAAGTTCATCCCAATGAGTAGTCACAAGCTAGCTGTGAAATGGATATATGAAGTGAACTGCTGCTTTTTGGCATTCTATTCTTTCTTTTGTTTTAAGAAATAAAATAAAATATGAATATGTATTCAATGCATGTTTATATTCGGCATGAGATGTTTAAGATCTAAGGTTTGTTGACATTG
>BKCP01008181.1:255398-269500 GCA_008636005.1 Striga asiatica | reverse complement strand
AAAAAGGTCAGTTTTCTTCACTTACACTTTTTCCCCTTACCCAACACCATCATAGTTTCCCTATGAATTTCTAAACCTCTTCAAAGCTCACCTCCTCCTTCAATTTCCTACCAACGCTCAAATCTTTTCACACCATCATCTGTCGAGTCAGACACCTGTCCCGTGGGTCCCACGACCCTTGTCCTAACCTGCCACGACCAAAACAACTCGACATGTTTGATTTTCGCCAAAGTACGCAAAATTCTCGTTTTTTATTCTACGGTTCCCCTGAGTCGAGCCTTCAGCGGGAATTTGGTCCGTAATCGGGCTTGAGTAACATTGCCTGGAAATCACGGCCCGGAAAACTACAAATGCTAGCCCCGTGCTTAGATGAGTCTGGCTAATGCTACGAGTTTGAATCATGTTAGTTAACATAGACAGGGTTTCAAGATTAAGTGGGAGATTGATGGCAATAATCTTTCATTCATTCTTTAGTTTTAGATTTTTTCTAAAAAAAATGATTCATGCTGATATGAAATACAAGGATGCAGCTTTCAGCTTTCTTGGGCCTGATATGGCCCAAAGTGATGGAAGTAAACTGATTAGTGGGCCTTGCTCAGATAACAAATAATCTATTTTTGGATCATTATAGCTTGGACCACAGCAGGATGAACCCCCATTTGTATTGAGGATTTGGTGTTATGGAGTTTGGACAGAAGCCAACACATGTATTTAATGTTGTTGAAATTTTCTATCAAATAATTTGCTCGCGACCTATTAGGGAAATTTCTCTTGGTTGTGACAGTTCCGTTTGTCTTCATTACCATTGTGCAGATGTCTTGTTTTCACACTGTGAATGGTCCATTAGATCTTGAAAATCGGTCCCGAGTCATCTCTTCATATTGTATAAGATTTTCTCCAATCCCTTGCTGAAAGTGAAATGTGCAAGTGACATTTCACCTATGCATTTGGCCCATTAAGAGGCATTTTTAATAGGGAGAAAACTTAGTTTAGTAGAGGTCCTTCAAATTTCTGAGCCTCATTCAGTGAATAAGATGTTGTTTTTAATTTTTATGTAGGAGTATATATGATTGATATAGGTATACGTACCATCTGTCATCTTCAAATTTGGAAAATGTGACATTGCGGAACATTACCAATAATTTTACGCGGTTATGTGATTATGCACCAAAAATATGCATCTAGCTTGAGGTTTTGTGATTGTCTTCAAAAGGAAAATAAATAATTCACGATATGGTAGCAAAATACATTTTAGTTTTGCAAATCAAGTCATTCCTAGTGGCACTTGTGTGAATTAACTCTTCATATTTTTTTTTTGACAAAAGAGTATACTTTACTTGAGAAAGACTACAGTCCAGTGAACGAAATCATTCTATCAGTGTTTTCAAGATCATCTACACTACACTAATTTACATATATTGCTATGTTTGGTAGCCAAATAAACTAGCTTATAGGTTATTTGGTTAGCTTATAAGCTCCATGTATTTAAATAAGTCTCGTTTGGTAGGACGAGCTTATCTCATAAGCTTCTTTAGGTAGCTTTTGAAATAAGCTATTTGATTTTTTTTTTTTTTTTTTTTTTTTATTTATTTCAGCTAGCTTATCAGCTAATTTTACCAAACACTTTTATCATATAAGTTAGCTTTTCAGCTATAAATCATAAGCTATAAGCTATAAGTTCGAAAATTACATATAAACTATAAGCTAGCTTATCAGCTAGTTTTACCAAATATAGCTAACGGTTAAAAACTCTCTGGGAATGATTCCGTAACGGGACTGTAATCTTTCTCTACGTTACACTATTAATTGTTATACTTTTACTTATAATGTTTATTTTAGATAAAATTGAAAATCTAGTCTGTAACTGACATCTAACTGAAAAATAGTCCAGTGATTGCGTTAATTTTACAACATCCTGTAACTGCAAAAAAGCTGACGTGGATGTTGTTTTAAATTTTTTTTTCCATACACATGGCAGTCGACTAACATATCAAACTCAACAGGTGATCAAATTGACCGGCTTTTGCCAGGAAAGAACTAAAAGTCAAGTTTTTTTTTTGCAGTTACATAGTATTCTTTTCAAGTATAAGATTAAGTGTGAATGTATGCATGTTTATTAAGAAAATATAATTATTTAACCGTTTGCTTAACATCAATCATATTGTTGAAAAAGCTAAATATCTACTGAAAGTTACATAGGTATGGATATGCTGACTAAAAGTCCATTCCTCAACTCCCATTCTCCTCACTGTCAATCAGAACCTTCCATTCATTTCCACACGTCACTCTACCAATACAATATAAAACAAGATCAAGAAGAAAAATAACTCAATTATATATACCTATACTTTTCCTCTTTCAAATTTCATATAACAAAACAAATAAATCTTCCTCTTCCCTCTAAAAATTCCCAAAAAAAAAAAAATAAATTAAAATGAAATTCGAATTGGGATCAATTTCCCTCCTAAAGCTCACAGTCGTAATCCTATCACTCGCCAAAATCATCTCCCAAAACGAACAGCCTTACCAAACATGCCGCCGCACATTCGAGTGTGGGGACATAACTGAAATAGGGTACCCATTCTGGGGCGGCGACCGGCCCCAATCCTGCGGCTACCCTAGCTTCGGCCTCACCTGCCTCGACAACACCCCGCGCCTCAACATCTCTTCCGCATCCTATCGAGTCCTCGAAATCAACAGCACAACCCGAACGCTGAGAATCGCTCGAGACGATTTGTCGAGCACCTTGTGTCCCAGATTCATCCACCGCACAGTCCTCGATTCATCCCCATTCCACATCTATTCAGTCCACGGCGACCAGAACGTCACCCTTCTCTACGGCTGCGGCGCCAGCCGCCCGCCGCCGGAGGCTCCGCCGGTTCACAACCGGTTCGATTGCGACGTCAACGGATCGAGCACGTGGGGATATTATCTGACGGAAGGGTTGATTCGGCAGTGGAGCAACGTGACGGGCGCGTGCGAGGAGAATATTACGGTGCCGGTGGGCGCGAGCGCGGCGAGGGATCTGGCGAATGTGACGGTTGGATCGGTGGGCGTGTTGCGGGAGGCGCTGGGGGAAGGGTTTTGGGTCGGGTGGCGGGCGGACGACGAGAGGTGCAGGGGTTGTGTCGGGTCGGGCGGGTTGTGCGGGTGCGATCCGGATTCCGGGTCGTTCGCCTGTTATTGCGCGGATGGAACTCGCGATTACAGCTGCAATGTTACGGGTATGTGAAACTTTAATTTGTTCAATTTTGCGCACTCTGATTTTGTTTTCAGAAAAGAAAATGACAAAATTAAACAGAAAAGATATTTTGAGCTAGTTTCTAATAAAGTTGCACAAATGATGACGTTTTCTTGGGTGGATCCATGGAAATTCTAAAATAAACAATAAAATTTAGTACAATGCTATATTTTATTTGTATATTTCTAAAATGTAATATTTTAATACGAAAATATTTATATATATTGATATTATGCGTAATGCATGACTAAATCATATTTTAAAAGTTGTATTACTTTTATGGTTCGTTGGATGCTTTCTAACGGAGATAGAATGCGCTCGATCCAGNTCAATTCGTGTGATTTATATAAGTATTAACTATTAAAACGTAGATTTAATAAGTCGAGGACCATGCAAATCTAATGTTTAGTATATATTGTATTTGTAAATATCATTTGTTCGAGATAATTTTACTTAAACGTTGTTAAAAGTGTGGCGTACAAATAATATTGCTATATAAATTTATGCCAGGAAAAAGACTTGTTTTATGTAAAGTTTACTTAACTTTTGATTTAAATACTGATTTTTGTCTTAATCAATTTTGGTACTCTAATTCATATATTAATATTAATCACAGTGAGTTATGTTATGTGAGTTATGGTGCAATTAACTATAAAATATAATTAGTTTTAATTGATCGGATAATTTTTTTTATACTCTCTAACTCAAATATAATTCAAATCAACTTTATTCAATATTATCAATATAATTAATAATATCAATTAATCATCTATTCACATCACATCAACTTTAATTTATTGTTTATCTACTAACGTACTTTTAACTACCTATTATTTCATTCCAATAACTTCTCTTTCAATTTTACATCACATCAATTTTAATTAATACATTTTAAATATTATTATAATACAAATTGAAAATCCCACTCAGTCATTCATTTAATCAACTTTATTTAAAATCAACTCATTTAATCATATATCCAACCGCGCTTTGAAAAGATAATTATGAATTATCTATTTCGGTGACTTTTAAAAACAATATATTATTAGAAAGAAAATTTTGGTTAAGCCAACCACAAATCTTGATCATGGATAGAACAGTTAGGGGATGCTTGGATATATTTTTTTTTTTATTTGATTGGATTTTTTGATTTAGTTTGGTAAATTTTGAAAAAGGTTGTATGATTAGTTGTAGTGTGTATATTAAATAATATTTAAAATAAAATAATGAAAGTTGATTTGATGTAAAAGTAGGAGAATGATGATTTGAAATGATGATTAGTTAGAATTATGTGTGTGGATAAATAGTGAATAAATTTGATGTCTCGTGTAAGAATGATTGGTTGATATTATTTACTTATATTGATAATATTGGGAATAATAAAATTGAGTTAAATTTAAATTTTAATTATTATTTTTTTTTTTTGGTTGAGTTGATAAACAATCAACCCTAAGTACATGCGGTATGAATTTGGTTGGTCTATGGCCTACTTTTTAAAATAATAAAATAATATATTGTATAATAAAATAAAACTCGTACAGAGTTTGGACACACTTTCTTTTGCAATTACACAATTTATTTAGGGGAGACAACAAATACACAATTACATTGCTACAAACAAATAAAATAAAACCACCAAAAAAAAGTGATAATAATAAATAATACAACTGCAAATCTATCATTATATAAAAAGAATAACCATTTTTTAAAAATAGTAAGTCAAATTCTTAGTCAACATATTTTGCATTAATTACTTGCCATTAATGGTAATAAATATTTTTTTAAAGCTTTCCCGTGCAATTAATGCTTTCCTAGATTTTTGGGATGTTGTTATTTTATAATTGACCAATGCACTGATTTTGCGTTAGAAAATCTTATCCCATTAAAAAATCTTATCCTATTAAATCTTCTTAATATAACACTTATTTTATATTAAGAAATAATAATACCAATCCTTTTATAAATTAAATGTCAACACTTATTTAATAATAAGAAAAAAATCGGCCTCTCCAAAACTATTTTATTTGAAATCACGAAGATCTTGCTCAATCAATTCTCCAAAATATAAATTCGAATTATTGTCTAATAAATTTTTTTAGGGTATCTACTATATAAAAAAAGCAATTCTCCAAAATATAAGTCCGAGTTATTGTCTAATAAAATTTTTTTAGGATATCTATTGTCTGATTATTTTTTTTATGGTATTTGTAATTACTAATATTTTTGCTTAAAATTATTAATGTTTGTTAGGCCAACGGTTTTTTAGACTATAATATATAATAGTGGATATAACTCTAAATATATTTTTATATATAATATTATATATAATTTAAACATGTTGTTTGAGCAATTTTTTTACACATTCGTTAAAGTGTATATATATAGAGAGAGAAATGTTAACTTTAAGTGATTTTAGATATCTTTTTTATAAAACAGTTTAGAAAAAATGAGATAATTTCATATTTTTCAAGAATAATATATAATATTTTAGATACTTTTACACACTTTATATAATAGTTTAGGTATTCTTAGTGTTTTAAAAATATTTAGACAAATTTTTACATATTCTCTAGATTAAAGAATTGTTTTCCTTACAAAATAATTTAGAAAACTTTTAGGTGACTTCACGCATATTTCAAAATAATGTAAAATATTTTGAATACTTTTTAGATATGTGATAAGATTTTGTATTACATAAAAAGAGAATAAGAGTTATAAAGCATGGTAAGTTTAGACATNATGGAAGTTATGTTTAATTATCAATATCATCTCAATGCCTTGCTTTGCTTTTTTTTACTTCGTTTCGCGAGACAATATCTCTTATTAGACTCATAATATTTTATATAATTTTAAACATATTGTTTGACAATTTTGTACACATTCTGTCTATGTATACATGTATACATACACATATACATATACATATGTTAAATATAAATACATGTATACATACACATATACATATACATATGTTAAATATAAATAGTTTTAGACATGTTTTTTTTACAAAATAGTTAAAAAAAAATTTAGATACCTCCACATCTTTCAATAATGATATTTAAAATTTTAGATACTTTTACATATGTTATATAATATTTTAGACATTTTTTATACTTTAAACATTCATTTTTTCAAATTCTTTTATACAAGATAATTATATATTGTTTACAACTCATATATGATAAATTATATTACATATTAAGTTCACATCTTTAATTTATAATTATTAGTTAATATTATTTAACCTCATCTTTAATTTATAATCATTACTAATATTGTTTATCCGTGCATCGCACGGGATATGCACTAGTACCTATGACAAATAAATAAAATATTTTTTCTCTTGTAAGTTGTAAACTTGTAATATACAAACCTACAGACACATAACTCCCAATGGCCAATACACAATCCGGTCCCCTGGACCAAAGTCGAAATGAAAATTGTACATCTAAACCCCCAAAATTCGAAGAGACAAAAGGTGACGGAGAGGTGAGTCAGCTCGGCCGTGTTGTCGTCCCTGCCAGAGAGGGCTATCTCGGCGGGCCCTCTAGGAGGGGCGGCGGCCGCCGGTGAAGGGGTAGGTGATGCGGCCGCAGGATAAGATGAGGTGGCAGTGGGGCTAGGTGGTTGGTGGTCCGCTGAGGAAAAGGCGGCGTGGAGCTCGGAGAGAGAAAGAGGCAGTTTTTGGTTGGAAAGTGCAATATCTTTCCTGTCTAACAATTTCTGAATCCAATTTCGAGCTCTTTGGATTTCATTTCAGATGAGTAGGTCATGGGCTGGGGCCGGCGGCGGCGACTTTCTCCTGCGGGGCTGGTTGGAATGGCTGTTTCGGCAGCCTTTCTCTCTCCTTTCTAGAAACTCGCTCGAGTTTGGACCTACCACGTCCTGCAAATCGACTAAGCCCGGAAAACCCTAATCCTCCCCTGCCTCGATTTTCTCTGCGTCTCTAACGAGAGTTTTTTGTTGAGTCTTGAGTGTATAAAATCGGGTTGGCAATGTGGGTTTGATGCTGTCAAGGGCCGGTTAGTTGGTGTTTGTGGCGACTAGCCTTCCCTGTTTCCTTGCTACTTCCGGCTGGAAATAGCCGATGGGTAATGGACTTACTGAGGTAAATGGTGGGATTTGCATCTGTGATGATTCTTGATAGGAGGTGTTTGTGGGGTTTTATGGTCCCTTTACACTGAAATTTGTTAATTTGATCAATAGTGTGTTATTAATCCATCGAGTTATCCGGGTGAATGAATATTATCTAGCTTTATTTTGCATCGTATTTTTGTTATACTGCAAGAAGTAATGATATGCATTGGTTATTTTTTAGATTTTTTGTGGCACCTATAGGATTTGTTCATAAATCATAGTGTTCTGTTTCGGATTCTCTGTTTTAAACTTCTTTTTAGATGACTGCCTCTTTCTGCACCCTCTCAACTGTACTCTGCTTATGGCAACCACGATATTCAATTTTCATTGTATTTAACCAACAAACAATAATAATTTTGTTGGGTTGATAATTTTTCTTGGATGTGTTTTTCTGAAATCTCACTTGCACCTGCAGGAATCATATTACATTTAGCTTTTTACATTGTTTCCTTTCAAAATGGATGACCTACACATGTATCTATTAGGTCCCTGTAGGCACGTCATTAACTCTCACCACACAATCTGACATTTCTCCATCTCTCTCGCCTGTTTGTTGCAGGAAACAACAATAACTTGAATACAGGATTGCGTATTGGTACGATTCATTATTCCTGTTTGAAAGAAAAAAATAAGTTAGTTCTCCAATCTCCATCAAACACAATTAGCTTGTAGATTGAAAACAATTCTCTTTTTGTGCCCCGTTATCTAGGCCTCCCTATCGGCTGTGCCGTTCTTGCTTGTATTGGAATCGGATGGCTTGTTTTATACTTCAGGCAGAGCAAGAAGCAGCGTGTGGAGCGTCTCGGCTCGCGATCCAACCGAAGCATGAGCAAGGAAATTATCACTCCTTGGAGCAAGCCTCTCTCTAGGCCTCCCTCAACTAATGCCAGTAAAAGCGGGCACTTGTTCAGGACAACTTCAAACTCCAACCTCGGCTGGGGCAGCATGTATTACGGTGTCCAAGTGTTTGATTATGCCGAGCTTGAAGAGGCTACCGACAATTTCGATCCTTCGAGAATCCTGGGAGACGGCGGGTTTGGCACTGTGTATCATGGTAAGATTTTGTTGAGGATTGTGTCAAATCATAAATTTCATAAATGTACCGTACCTTCAGTATTCGACACAGAACCCCCTTAATTAAGATTTTGTTCACATTTTAGAAACTTAGATCCTTAACATTAAATTAATCCCTCTCCTCCTTCACAAAAAGATACTCCAAATTTCCATTTAGATAGAGTATTTTATTTATTTATTTATTTGAGGTCATGGAGACCTTCCACAATGATCCCTCAAATATTTAGGGCGTATTTGTATACAAATATATCATTTCAAAATGAGTTTTTTTGGTTAACCGGATTTAATTTTGAAAAAAATGGTATGGTTAGTTGATAGTGACATTTTGATTTTATATTCAAATAATATTTAAAATAAAATAATTAAAGTTTATTTGATGTAAAAGTAGGAGAGAGATGATGTGAAGTAATAATTATTTAAAATTAAGTGAATGGGTGAATAGTAAATTAAGTTGATGTGATGTGTGATAATGATTGGTTAATATTATTTTATTATATTGATAATATTGAGGATAGTAGAGTTGGGTTAAAGTTGAGTTAGATTTTGAATATGGATTGAGTATGAATTGAGTTTTTTGATATACAAACACACCTTTAAGCTCTCCCTCTCCAACAACAGGAATACTACCAGACGGGCGTGTAGTTGCTGTAAAGAGGCTGTACGAGAACAACTTGAAGCAGGTGGAGCAGTTCATGAATGAAGTGAAGATCCTCACAAACCTCCGCCACAAAAACCTCGTCTCCCTATACGGCTGCACTTCCCGTCGCAGCCGCCAGCTCCTTCTCGTCTACGAGTTCGTCTCCAACGGCACAGTCGCCGACCATCTCCACGGCCGCCTTCGCCGCGCCAACCCATCATCCCATCTTCCCTGGCCCGTCCGTCTCGACATCGCAGTCGAGACAGCTGAGGCCCTCGACTATCTACACAACTCAGACATCATCCACCGTGACGTGAAAACCAACAACATCCTCCTCGACTCCGATTTTCACGTCAAAGTTGCCGACTTTGGCCTCTCCCGTTTATTCCCAACCGACGTGACCCACGTGTCAACAGCCCCACAGGTAGGCTTGTAAACAAATCGATTTTTTTTATTTGATTCGATATTTATGATTCGAATTCGAATACGAATAATATTTTACATTCGAAAGTTAAACGAATTCGAATTCGAATTTGTAGATATTCGATTCGATAAGGATAATTATATAAATTATATAGAGTATAAATTTTGTTTTATATTATATATATATTCCTGATATTTTTATGACATAAAAAGTAAAAACATCCCAAATTAATAATTTGCCCTAAAAAATCTCAAATTGGATAGGAAAAACATAAACAATACTTTTGTAATTATAATTTTTTTAATTATAATATTTTTCGTAAAAAGAATTTCAAATCGAATCTAATATGTGCGAATATTCTAAATGAATCACATACGAATAAAAAAAAAAAAGAGTTCGTCTACGAATCGAATACGAAATCGAATCCTCGAATATTTTAACAAATCTGAATCTAACATCTTAATATTCGCTTTGATTCGATTCGTTTACAACCCTACCCACAGGGCACCCCGGGGTATGTGGACCCTGAATACTACCAGTGCTACCAGCTAACAGAAAAGAGTGACGTGTACAGTTTCGGGGTTGTCCTGGTCGAGCTTTTATCTTCTCTAATGGCGGTCGACACGAACAGGCACCGCCAGGACATAAACCTGGCGAGCATGGCCATTAGCAAGATACAGAACCGGGCTCTGGACGAGCTGGTGGATCCGAGCCTTGGGTTCGGGACGGATGCTGAGGTTAGGAGGGCGGTTACGTCTGTGGCTGAGCTGGCGTTCTGGTGCCTGCAGTGGGAGAGAGATATGAGGCCGTCGATGGGGGATGTGCTGGCGGGCCTTAGGCGGATTCGAGATGGGGGCCATAAGGTAGAGGTCCTGGACTTGAGGTCCGGTGACGATGTGGGCCCACCGCTGAGGGAGAGTATGGAGCCACCATCTCCGGATAGCGGGTCGGGTCAGAATTCTAGTGGGTGAGCTATTATAAATATATATATTCTTTTTTTTTTTTCTTTTTTTCTTTTTTAGTTGTTTGCTCTACTTGTTGATGTATTATTATTGTTATTATTTATTTCATTTTATTTTATTTATTTGTTATGAGGACATGGGTGGGGTGGGGGTCTGGCGCCTGATGGAGATGTTGATAAGATGATATGGGAAATTGGTGTCTGGAAAATAGATTGTACTGAGAGGTAGCTTTAAAGGGAATAATAATGTACATATATATAATAGTATCAGGTTTTGCTGATGAGAATGGATTGTGTATTGTTAATATATAGTACAATATTTTTGCGATTTTGATGCTATTACGTGGTCTTGGTCAAATATATGGAACGATATATGGTCTATTTATTCTTCACCCACGGAATCTGAGAAGAAAATTTGCTTTTTAAAAATAAAATATAATTCTGCCAAAGAAAAAGAAGGACAATATAATACTAAATAGAATTTCGGTGCTTAGCTTGAAAATTTTCGGGTCATAGGCGTGTAGCTGCCTGGTGTTATTGTGGAAAAAGAAAAAAAAAAAAAGAGAGCACGAAAAGAACAAAGTCCAACCTATATGGTCCCTATTTTCAGCCACGTGTAATGATAATGTATTGGAAATTGAGTTTGAACTTTGAAGCCTCAAAAGACCCGCCTACTGACTCAAACAAAAGGGTCGGGTCGGGTCGGGTCGGAGCACCACAAATCCGTATTCCACTTTAACTCCCCCAATTGATTTTTATTTTTCTTTTCCCTCTCTCTTTTTATTCCACTTTAGCATCTCTCACTAACTCCCATACCTTTCTTACAGAACGACGACTAATAAAAGAAAAAATTAAACAGACATTGCCAATTTTCATAGCAATCCCAAATCCCTCTTTTCCCTTTTTCTCCTCCTATTTAACTCAATCCGATCTACCATCTGAAATAACTTTAATAAACAGAGGAAATGGCGACTCTTCAGAAATTTAAGCTGTTGGCCACCCAGTGCGCGGTGGCCGGTAGCCCCACCCGGAGCCCAGCATCAAGCCCCGTGATCCACCTCCGCCGGAGGAAAACTCTCAGGATGCTGCTCGGCCGTGCGGGAGGGGGCGGCGGGAGGAGGCTGCCGCCAGATCGGAGGCGGAGCCTCGACAGGGAGAGATCTCAGGAGAAAGATTCGGAGCTGTCGATCAGCAACAAGCTGAGAGATCTGTTCGTGTCGTCACCGCCGGCGCTGGGGGAAGGAGTTTCAGAGAACGGAAGGGAATGTTTGCTGCCGTCCGGCGGTGATGACGTCCGGCGAGGTGGTGGACGGCTGCTGCGGCCGATTTCGGCGACTTTCCGGCAGCGGTTGTTGAGAAGGGCTTGGCGGCCTGTGCTCGTCGGCATACCTGAATGAATCAACTTTGTTGATGTGCGGAAGGAAAATTGTCGTCCCATTATTATTTTAATTTATTTCCTCTCAAGACTTGTTTATTGGAAAACTTGGTGGTTTTCGTTTATTTTGTCTTTGTGCTGAAGGTTTGGCAAGTTTCTTTCTAAAAACAATTTTGAAGTTCTGCAGTTTTCTCAAATCTTTTGCCTGTCGAAGTTAAATGTATTGGGCATTTTATTTTCAATCAGTTAATATTATTTTTCCGGAAATGAAACTTAATAGTGCCACACTGAGAAAACCAGTTTCAACATAAATGTAGTATAATTTTAGACGGTCAATGATTCGAATTAAAACGAACAAAACTATGATTAATTGATTATAGAATGTCAGCAAAAAAAAATTAATATGTAACTCCTTGTGCATAAAAAAACCTCCTCGTCTGACCGTTCCTCTTAAAAAAAAAACCGTCCCCCTTCGTAACTAAAATTCAGATATGACCGTTGCCTCCTCTTCAGCGTGGCGTGACGTGTCGCCGCGCTGCCATCATCGCCGGATAGTGCTTCCTCTCGGCCGGCCAGCGCTTCGAGGACCTCACGGCCATGGTGGGTTTCGCCATCTTCCTGGTTGCCGCTCGGTCTGTGGTGGTGTCGTCGAGGTGTTGGTTGGGTTGGGGGGGCGGGGAGGACCCCGGCTAGGCATCGGCCGGTTGTTCGGGCTGAGATTAGTTCCTTTTTTTTCCTTGCTTTTCCGTCTCCCATGTGTTGGGGGATGACTCCTGCGGGTTGGGATTTTCAGATTCGGGGTCTGTTAGTTAGATTTGCCGATGGTGGCGATGGTTTCAGGTTTGGAGTTTGGTGCTCGACACCCTTGGCTCTCCGTCGCTCCTGGGGTGGGGCGATGACTCCGTCGGGGATGTTGGTTGGTGGCTCCGGGGTTGTCAGATCTCGACTTTCGGTAGGAGTGGTATGGAGAGTTGGGGCTGGCTTTTGTGTGCTGGACTGTGGGTGGTCAGCCTCTTGGGACTGCGGGTTTGGGGGTTTGGGCATTGTTAGGCCTTTGCTGCAGTTTCAAGCTCAGTGCTCCGAACCGGATCTTAGTCTGTGGGGTGACGGCTCTGGGTGGTTGGTGTTGAATGAGTGACAGATGCCTATAAGAGGGTGGATGCGTCTTAGCTAGATCCATCACGTGGCGGATTGCGGTGTTGCTTGTCAGCTATAGAGGAGGGCTTAATTTTAGCAGCTTTGTGTAGGTTTGCTTTTGTATTCGTGTGGTGTTTGTTGGTGTGTTGTTTTGTGGCTTGTGTTTTGCTTTCTCCTTCTCTGGAGGAACGTGTTTTTCTCCTCTAGGGAGTTTGTGTTATTCTCCTGTGGGGGAGTTCGTGTATTCTCCTGTGGGGAGCTTTTATTTTTCTTGTTTTGTATTGTAGTGTGTGTTGTTGTGGTATCTAGGCTGCCTTGGGTAGTCTCCTATTCTGGCTAGTGAGCCGGTTGTAATAATGTGTTTAGTGAACGAATTCAGTCGTTTAAAAAAAAAACTGGTTTTTGTGCATATGTTCTAAATAAAGTGTTATAAATTTGGTATCGTAAAGACCTCCATCTAGCTGGAAACGGCTAGAAATAGATAGATCTCAAGCTCGATGGTTGAACGCCTTTGGAGCTGTAGAACCCTCACACCGGATGAGTTTTTTGGTGAAGAGCCTCGAAGAAAGCTTAAATTAGCACTTGTAAAAGATGAAGTGCAGTATAAGAGTATGTAGAGAGTGTAATATAATTCAGGGCATATTTTACTTCCTTATATAGGGAGATAATACCTTGTTGCCCAAGCTGAACACGTGAGCTGCCCGGACTTCCCATTCTTACTGTCGTAGCTTGCAGGACTGCCCCAACTGCCCAATTCTGTTATGCCACGTGGTCATCCAAGCAGGGTCTTACTCCCCATTATATTCCTTCATATCCTTTAGTATTCTTCATTAGACAGTGTAACTGTGTGATTGGTCCCGATTACCTCGAGGTGGAGTATCATCGATGTCGAGCTCTGTTGTTACGCCCCTCTGGTTGATCCTTTGACTAGGTATTCTTTCAGGTCGAATTTTCACTAGGCCATCCAGGGGCCCACATTCGACCTACTGGTACCCCTCTCGTTCTTGATGTCTTCTTTGACCTGCGGCTCTTTCGACCTGTGGGGTTTTCCTTATCCGTTCGAGCTGATGACTGACTTGATGCAGTTTGGTCACTTTTTCGGTCTCTCGACCAGGT
>BKCP01008181.1:152396-255382 GCA_008636005.1 Striga asiatica | reverse complement strand
TCCCCCCATGTGGTCGAGTTAAGATGACCTGATCCAAGAGTGAAAAGGGGTTATTCTCCAGTTCTGGCATGTTGGTTCCCTCTTTGCTTAGCTCTATCCTTGCTTTGAAATAGTTATCGCGCTCTTATTCAGCCTTTTGCCGGGCTTTTTTCCTTTTTGAATTTTGAATTTCAAATGGTTGCCACACGTCAACACCCATCCCATCCAACTGTCTTGTCGCTATGTGCCCACTCCAGTCCAAACATCCCTTCGCCTGGTGCTTCGTAGTCCGTGCGGATCTCGCGCAGTGCGCCCCATTTAATTTGAGATTGATCTCGTTCGTCCGCCTTCACTTTAATCCAACGATCAAATTTGACCTGTCTTTCCGCGTACTGCTTTCAATCTAGATCGCTGAATTCGCCTTTGATCATGCGTCTGAGATCGATCGACCCCTCTGCTTTCCTTCTCTTTCCCACTATAAAAGGATGCTTAGTCCACCTTGCTAGATTTTCCATTTTTGCAACAATTTTCGCATATATACTCTTGCTTTCTTCCCCGCACTCCACGAAAGTTCGACTTGTTCCTGGAGTTCTTGTTACTTAGTCCACCATCGTCCAACAAAATCCTCACTTCCTTGCTACTTATCAACAACGATGCATAAGTTTCCATTTCTTCCTTGTTCTTATTTGGCTTTGCATGTTTATTTCACTTTTATTTTCTCCTGAAATTTTCTATCAATTTCTTCTCTGATAGGGCCGTCTTCCTCCGATTCCTAAATCTTATTTTTTTTATGTCCTTTATCTTTTTTCTCATATTCTGCCACCTCCAGCGAGGGTGACCGCAATTCTAGTCGTGATATGAGTTCTCCCTCTGCCACCCTTAATCGGCAATTTACTCATTCGACCCCACCTTCTGGTGAGGTCGAAACCATTTTATTCTTTTCTTGGGCTGCTCTATCCTCGGTCACTTTCCATCCACCTAGTCGTCCCCTCCACCTTCGCGACAAAACTGGCATTGAGGATGAGGCAGCGACTACTTCTCCTTAATGTCCTACCCAATCGACCTGCGAAATCCCCATGGGTGTGCCCATTCCTGGGGCCACAATACTACTGCCTAAGACATGGTCACCTTGGCTCGTCCACCGAGCACCTTCCTTACTGCCAAGGAGGAGTGGCTCGACAATTTTTTTGTTCTATGTTGTCTTCCTGTTGACTGGCGTTACGTGTCGGCTCGACCCATGAATGCTTACGACCACCCCCCTAACTGCCTGCTTAACCTTTTGTGAAGACCAAATAAACTTAGGACTTAGGTTTTCCCTTAGTCCTGCTCTTCTTGACTTCTGCAACGTGTTCGAGGTCCCTATTAACTAATTGTCGTCAAATTCTATTTGTCAATTAGTTATCTACGACATCTTTTCTTATTGTAGGATAGGTCGTATCGACCTTGGTTTCTTTTTTTTTTTAGTGTTTCATTGCTAAGGGCCAGAGAGGCACCTTGTACCTGCAAGCTCGCAACGGAGTTCATTTTATAAAAGATATGCCCTCTAACATTCCCAAGTCGAAAACCCACAATTTCATTATTCAGCCTTCCTCTCCTTTACCCATTGACTCAGCCTGGGCTTGAGTCCTACACCTGTCGACTACATATACCCACCTCTTATGCTAGTTTCGACCTCGAAAACGATGAATGGAATAAATCCACCACATCTTTCAAAACTCTCCTTGATAACGAGCCATTATTATTCACTGCGACTTATCTCCTCGACGTTGCGCCTATCTGACCCCTGCCCAGATCGATACCCAACCTCTACACCTTATTATGCGTGTTGATTGTCATTTTATGCTGACTTTTGTTTAAAAATAAAAAGTAATGCCATAATATATTTCTCAATGACAAATATTATTCCCTTATTTTTAACTACCAATCATAATTAATGAATATTTTATTTTTTATATAACGTCAACTTTAATTATTTTATATTATCCATAATCTCAAATATATCAAATTTTGTTCTAAAACTTCTTTTCATCTCCTTTTCCAGGTGAGATAAAAAAATATTTAAAAAATCTTGTATCCATTCTCCAGTTCGCTTGGTATTTAAAGTTCTAGGTTTTGGACAGAGCTGCTGGCTTTATCAGTATACTTTTTTATTTTTATTGTTATTTATTTATCAGTGGATTATCCAAGTGATAGTAAGTACATTCTTGCTCCAAAATGAAATCAAATTCTCTCTTCAAGTTCTTACAGACTTCAGTTATTATGTTTCCTCCCAGGATCTACAGAAGGGCTTTCTCATCTTCAGAAGAACGTAATAATCGATGAACTGTCAATTCTTGTCATCATAATCTATTATCCGATTTCTCCACAATGGTACCTCCAAGTTACATATATAATGCTTCTATGCATGTGTCACTGGGTCTTGTATTATAGCTTCAGTGGATTCGACAAATTCAGATTGAGATTGCAGTTCGTTCATCCCTCATCATCTTCTACATAAAACTCACACAATCAAGACCAAGGAAGAAATGAGATATTATATTTACAAACTTCTATTCTGCCATGGGTCCCTGTATGCAAAGGAAAGATACCTGATTGACAGCTTATTGCATTCAAGGTCTTAACAGAAACAGGCAAGACTTCATCAATGACATTTCCAGCATCAGCAAAACTTCCCATGTCAATATTGCAAGCCCATTAGGACTTTGTTATGAAAGAGACAAGAGCATTGGTGTATGAATTCAAGCCCAACAAATCTGTAGACAGCTTCACTTCCAATATCCTAAATCTCAGTTCATTCGTCTGTATTTGATGGTCCAACAGAAATACCAGTTGACAATTTGCTGAGAGGCTAGATGGTAAACTGCCAATTTTCACAAACATCGTTTTACTGCCATATGATATGCCTAATAAAATCAAGGCAAATAAACAAGTCTGATAACTCTAAAACCTTATGCACAAATTGTGTTTAAGCATTAGAAAACATGGAATAACTAAAAAGTGACATATGATAAACCCATAACATGCATTAAAGTTGCATGGCACAGGAAATATATTCAAGAACTAGCCACCAAGAAAACATGTACAAAAAAGTAGCTAAGAAGACTAACGCTACCTATGGTTCATATTGCCACCAAAATAAAATATCTGTAAAAAACATATAAATATCAGCACACCTTCTCATTTGTTGCATATGCTTTGAATGGGTACAGTGATGGCACCTATCATAACTGAGTATTCTTATCACCTTCTGGAATCACTCATCTTTTGTGAATTTCAGCCTCCAAATGGATTCGCCGAGTAAATTACAAATGAGCAAACGAAAGTGAGATCCATCATTCATAATTTGAAACAAAAGCTAAAGGAGTGTGTGTGCGTGTGTTATGTGTGTTGTGCGTATTCATCTCACATCTTTGTATATTTAATTGATCAGATAAAATGCTCAAAAAGACTGTAGATTACCAGCTTGCATTTTAGAACAGCGATTGCCTGCTCTCCTTGTCTTGCGAAGAACTTTAGAGACTGCAGGCGAAATAAGATCCAAGAGATTCGGACACGTCAGTCAAAAACAAACAAGAAACACCTTGAAATAGAGATGAACCAATAATATACTTACACCAAGTCTTTGAAGCTCTAGTGACCTAGATAATGCTTCTTTTTTATTCAGCAAATTTATTGCTGCTACTTTTGGACGCTTATAGTTTTTCCCACGGTATACAATGATGGCATGTCCTTCCTTAAGTTTGACTACAGAGACCACGATCCCACCACTTTCTTCCTCGACAAGTTTTGCTGTGCGCATGACCTGTGAAAATGTTTTCTGCATCGTAATCACTTTAACAATTTCTCTGTGCTTCCAGTGTTGATGCATTCCTTCTATAACACCATCATAAACACCACGCCTTCCTGAAGCCATAATATTTTGCACGATGGCACATATGAGTTTAACGGGATATGGAATAATAAAAAAATCACAAAGGAAAATTGTTTCTCTTTAGGAAGCTCAAAGCTTGACATTGGATGGACTTTTCAATTTGGACAACCAAAAGATTCATTCAAAAGAAAAGAGGAAAAACGTAAAAGTATCTTTCTCACCAAGCACTAAGCTGCTATCAATCTTCAAACCCATCTCCCTTAAGCATCGTCTCTCCTCTTCAGAGATTACTTCCACATCTGGGTCTTTCTCAGAAAATCTTGATACACTATTTAGTTTCTCCAATATCTTAACTGATTTCTCTATTTTCTTCTTAAGCTGTGAAAGAAACATTTAAATGTGAATTCCATTATATATCAAATAATAATAATAATAATAATAATAATAATAATCTTACAATGTAAAGCTTCCGCTCTTGATCTTTGAGTTCCTTTTTCAGATTCTCTTCTTCTGTTTTCAGCTGGATTTCAACCTCAGTCTCACTTTTCTTCAGGCTACTAATATCCGAGTGAATACTATGGAATTCTGATAAAGTACCGGCAGCACCAGAGGTAAGTGTCTGTTCATCGGTTATTGAAAAGGCCTCACTTGCTTTTATTCTAGCAGCTTCTTCTTGAAGTTGACATTTAGTGAGCGCCTGTTCTCGTTCATTCACTGCTTTTGCAACTTCAGAGGGTATAAAATCTTTACCTCTATAGAGGATTATATAGAACTTATTACGCAATAAAAGAACTCCTCCAGTGAGAATCTGCATTAGTAACAGTATGATTAAAAGAAACCATAAAGTGAGGTTTGATTGCCATAAGATTGTCAAGTCTGTGCTTAGTAACCATGTAGACTTATTAACGCCAAACCATGTATTTAAATTCCCCATAAAGTATTATATATGCATTATGCATATATAAAGCATTTATCTATACATCTTAAAGATCGTGTCTACATACTTTCTCACGTCATTCTTGTGTTCTCTCAGGGGACTTTCTACAATCGATTATCTGTACTTCAAAAAGAGTTCAATAAAAATACATCATAAACAAATCAAAGAACAAACACATTATCAAAGAGACAACATTACACACTTGGCTAATCATAATCACCTTAGAGAAAAACGTTATCTTAGTACATTCAACTAATGAGAGCAATAATATGAGAATACAAGTAAGAGATCACAAATACAGAAAACAAACATCATATTTCATCTCCACCTGCCTTGAGTTCATTAGCCATTTGCTCATTATCTGTGTTTTGAACCCCCCACTTCACTGCAATCTTTGCTATGTGGCATTTTTCCCACAATTTTAGAATTGCTGCAGCCAGTCCTTGCAGTTTTCTGTTTCTTCCTTCAGGAAAACTCAAACAAAATTCTGTCAGGATTATAAGCACACCTACTTAACACATAAGTTAATGGATACATGCTTCTTTACAGCAACCAGCTTAGTCAAACAACGAGGGTGCTTGGTTGAGCATAATTAAAAGATTTTAAAATGTTCCAAATATAATTAGATTATTCCAGAGCTTATAAGAAAAGTAAATTTTAACTTTGACATAATATGTTAAGGTGNGCTTATATAGCATGTAATAGCAGTAATATAATTACAGTAGTCAAAAAGTAAAAAACTACAGAAAAAATGCCAAAAAAAAATCAATTTCAGAAACAGATGATAAGCTGGTAGAATTATAGTTTGCGAGCTTATAAACCTTCTGTAGTGACAATAAAGAAAAGGTTCTAAAACTTGAAAAGATCAAATAAGAAACACCTGTATAAGATGTCGGGATATTTCAGAGAGCTTATAAACGCACCCAAAGATCCTCTTAAAATGGAATATCAAGAAAGCCCGAATATGCTTAAATCCAAACTGATTGTACAGGAAAATAAGTACCAAGGACGAAATGAGTTGGTAGAGGACGAGCAAGCTTCCTCAAATATGTGAGCTCAGCATCTGTGAGCTTTGATCTAGTAAAAGTTGGAGAAAGCCTAAATGGTGTCTCTAATCCGGTAACAAGTTCCGGAAGCAAGTCTGCATCAACAGGCAAAGGCTTTTGAGTCCACCAATCAACAAAACGTGGGCCCAACCCATCCAGCAACCTATTAGCTTCTCTTTCATATAAAGATGTTATGTGCAAAGTTCCCCAGTTTCCATCGTTTCTGTTTCCGTAATTCTTATTGGATGACGAATTTTCTCCATTACTAATAAAGTTGTGACGTCTGATCCAAATATGTTTCGAACATGATTTATAATTGCACCCTCTATAAACAGCAAGAAAGTCTTTATTCCTCCAGACAACTATACCTCCACTCTTCATCTGTTTTTGCAATATAGAAGTGAATTATTATGCAGAAAATCAGAATAATAATTTACAGACAACAAAGGCAGGAATGGAACCACCAGAGGAGATAAAAACTTGTGGGAAAATATAGAAGAAGTATTTTATTTTTTTTTTTTTTATTTTTTTCCCAACTATCAAGTGAATAAACCATTTCTGCTAAGAACCTAAACGATAAAAGAGACCTTCGTGCTTAAATGCAACTCAACAAAAGGTGAACATATAGATGGTGTCAGATGACATAGGAAACGAGAACTTGTACCAAATTTATAATCCTTTTTCAGGTATGTGTTTAACTTTTCTTTATATTAGCAACATGTTCTTAAAATTGAGGACTAAAGAAATTATCAAATCCCCTAGGAAAAATAGAATCACTTTCAGCTCTGACCGAAAAGAATTCAAAGATATTACTCCATAATCTTAAATGCAACATTAAAAAGTCCCTAACCTCAACAATTTCTCGTGCTCTACCCATATTCCAGCACAAGGGAACATCAAATTTGATCAAGGCAAGCTCATCATTTCTCCAAATGGAATGAACTTCATCGACAACAGCTTGAGTCACCCCAGCTTTCTTAACTTTTACCCATTTCTTCATCTTAGCGGCTTCATCCCTCAACCTTTCAAGCAAATTTCTATCAAGATTCAGCTCAGCAAATGTAGCAACCTTCTCCTTCATCACCCTCCTAGTAACCGTCTTTTCATCCCCCTCCCATGGCATTTTCCTCAACTTCAATTCTTTCACAACCTCCCCCAAAGGAATATCAAACTTACCACTTCCAAAACACTCTTTTCCACCCTCATAATTCCCCTGAACTTCAGCATCACTTTCGTAATCCTCATTTCCCCATAGCGCACCTGGTGCAAATTTGAACTTACCACTTCCTAAGGCTTGTTTGTTTTCCTCGAGATTCTCAGTTTCACGGAGTTTTCCAATACCCTTAAAGATTTTCTTCATGGCTACCTTACCTCTGCCACCTCCCACTTTCCGAGTCAAAGCTGTATCACGATGTTCTCCATTTCCATTAGAGGTTGAATAATCTCTTCGATTGTTTCGCTTAGTGATATCAATCATTTCATTCGGCTTGACAAGAAGGGGTTTATTCATCCATGGAGCAGTCGGAGCTTTGATTGTCTGTTGCGGATTGGATTCTGAAGATTTTGCTTGATAAACTTGTTGGCTTTCGTGCTCGCTGCTACTCTCTTCGACATTTGCACGGATAAAGTTTCTTTTCGAAGGCGAGTTGGAAAAAGTTGTGAAGGTATATTTAGGAGTAAAATGGAGAAAAGGAGGTGGAGGTTTTGAGGGGTTGCGAGGGAAAGGGATAATGGCGTTTGAGAAAGGGGCACGGCAATGAGAAGCAGACATGGGATTTTGATATCCTCCAAAGCTTTACAGTGGTAAAGGCGGTGGCGCCACCACACTCACACGGCGGCTGTGCGGAGTGGGTGTGACTGTGTGAGTTTGGAGTTTTGAGCGTCGTTTTTGAGGTGGAGAGTCGAGTTTGATCTGATTTGAAATCTTTACCTTGCAGATATTTTTTTATTTATTAACCCATTTATCCAATCCTTCAATTATCGAAATCATGATTTTTCTTCGTTAGAAAAAAAAATCATGAATTTTCTTGCAATGGCAATATAAAATTAATGTTTTGATTTTTACTTTTGTCATTTTCTTTTCTTTTTTCTTTTTGTTTAGTGGAGTCTTTTGCTGAATTTTTTATTTTTATTTTTTTATAAACATAGATATCATTTTTTCTTTTCAAATTTAATATTTTTTACCTTTTTATTCATTTTTTATTTATAATGTATTAAATTGCTATAGTTTTATTATCTTTAGTCTAACGTCTATATTTCATAAATAAATAAATATTTTAACCTATGTTATATAAAATTTATGTTTAATATAAATATAATGAATTAGTGTGAAGTTAGTTAATATATAAAGTATAAATATAATTGAGCAATGTTTATTTAGTATATAATGCTTTAAGTATACTAGTTTGAAACTTATTCTAAAAATGTAAAATAGAAATGATCAATTATTTCAAGTATCAAGAGTATATCAAATAAAAGATAAAAAGTACCAGGTTATCTTTCAAATTACCATGTGAATTAGTAAGCATTGAGAGAAATTCGACTATTCATACAAATTAGTTAATAATTTTATCAAAAATTGTGATTGAAAATTATTAAAATTTATAATAATATACACAAGAAGGGGAAAATGATTTTCACAAAAGGGCATATGCACGGGTCAAAATGATTCTTTGGCAAATGAAATTGCTATTATCAAACATATTAACCCGTAACCGAGAAGTTATATAATGTGACCTTTATTTTCTTACCGGCACTAATGCTTCGATCCAATCATCTGAAACACTAGCCCACTTGTCAATAAAATGTACATTCAGAGTCAAAANAGGCGGGCAGAAAAATTATACAACCTTAGTGACAAAACGTAGACTAAATCTTCTTAGAGTCATCCTCCACAGGGTTGCGAAGGGTCCCAAACATCCAATCCATCCATATGGTGTAGTGCCCATAGTTATGGCGGTATGTGGTGTGATGAATGGTGTGGTAGCCTGCACCCATCACAGGCCATAATTTCCCATGTATGCAGTCGTGAATGTTTGCCGTCCATATGGCCTCAATGAACAAAAGGGCTATGTGCGTTGTGAAGTGCACTGGCACTAGAAACAGAGCTATTACATGGGGTACTGCCTGCAGTATACCATCCAAAGGGTGGAAAGCTAGGCCTAAATTTGAAACGAAAATGGAGTTAATACTCATACTTGACGACTTAAAAGATGATGAAGTCCCGGTAAAAAGTTAAGAATGCATTTTTTAGGTAATGTTGTAAAGATTGTCTTTCGAGATAAAAGGGGAAAGACGTTAGTGGCGTGCTAATTACTATCAAGAGGTGCTAATATTACAGAATATACGAAATGTGACTTCCTCCTCAGGAAAAGTACTCAAAAGTTCCCATAGGTGAGAAATTTATTCACATAAACTTTGATGAGGAGAAAGGACTAAAAATATATATTATTGATACAATAAATGAGCTATTCCAATAATGTATTTTCAATAGCAGAGAAACCTAACATAAAATTGAGACAAAAAAATTCAGGCAAGTTTCATTCAAGACCATGGGTAAGTGAAACTTTCAGTGTTGATTCGCCAGAAATATTTAAGTAGAAGACAAAAAGAAATAAGACCTTACCAGCAAAAGGAGAAAGTGTGTTCTGCTTGTTATAGATGTGATGTGTTGCGTGTAGATACTTATAGAGAGGTTTTATGTCATGCAACTCCCTGTGCATCCAGTATATCCCGAATTCCACAATCACAAGATAGACAGTCAAATAGCATACGTATGCAAGCCATCCAACATCACTTATCCTCGAAAAGCATTTGGTCCACCCATGTTCGACCATGTACTCGGATAATGTTGGAAGAGCACAGTACCATGGCATAGCTTTCATGGCAACTCCTATCTGCAAAAGCATGGCTTTTCTAGAAGGAATGGCATCTGTAATTCAAAAACTTTTTTTCAGTACAACACATGGATAAATAAACCAAGTTATCATAGATTTGCATAGGTCGAGTCAAATTAGCAGTGAGATGCTATTTTCATCGTTCAAGGTAAAGAAAGACAGCAATGTGCCAGAATATATAATCGTGTCAATATAAGTAAAGACCAAATATTCTAGTAAATTAATTTAGACCCTCCTCATCACATTGATTTTGCAGAATTTCATCAACTTTACAGTCTTAACGTTTCATACAAACAGGCAGTCAAGGGGATTAACTCATGTTTGAAGTTGATTACAAACTAAAATTTTGCGGAACTGCGGTCTAAGGTTTCATGTTGTTTAGCCCATATGTGAAAATCAACAAGTAGAAGCATAAATATATTTTGGTTAGGTAAGTACAATTTCCAGTTGTAATCTATGTTGCAACAAACAAATAAGAGAGGTGCTTAAAAAATCATGTTTAAAACAGTCTAATATGCAATGTATTAATTCTGTAAAGACAAACTAAATTATTTATTGGGACAACAGCACAAACACTTAGCTGAGCTCATCTGAATCCTTTTCAAAGGACAATGCTTGGACTATAAACCATCATCGTCACCATGATTTAAATCACTAAATTCAGATCTTCATTTCCTACATCTGAAAAGGGTTTATCTAAGAGTTCAACTTGAAGTCTAAAATTTCAAAGAGCAGTAGATATCGAGAATCGAGAAAAAAGGCTGCTTTTAGTTCCTGCAACAACTCAATCCATGTGAAATGTTTTCAGAAAGGCCACATGTATCAACAAAATCACCAACTACCTTGCAACTTGCAACAATAAATGCAGAATGATATGTTCTATTAAAACTAGAGGAAACGCACACAGACATATAAGAGGATAAAATATGGAATTCCTAATGGAATCAATACATCTCTGGATGTGGAAGAGAACAACAGTGTTAAGTTAGAAACATGCTAGATCAAACATAATTGAACACTTCATTACACTTAAAACACAAATAAGCAAATTTATTCAATTCACTAGCCATGAACAAGACCCAGACAAGAACTCCATCTGAACCCATTCACTGGTCAACAATCAAATATAATTGCAGTAAAAGGTTAAAAAAAAAAACAAACAAAAAACACTCTTGAGCAAAAGAAACAAAACCTTTAGGAACATAGACGTTGCGCTTTACGTAGTAGATATAGAAACACCACAAGATCCCCGACAGCAGATAAATCAAAGTGCCGCCGATGTAGTTCCGGAGCCATCCCCGGCACAAGTGAGGGAGTGGGGCCCACCACTTCTCCGGCAACATGGATCCCAGAACAATGTCGTTGTACCAAGAAGTTTCCTCCACGAATAGCTTCAAGTAGTCCTCCATCGCGACGCGCCGTCAGATGTCCGAGTCCCGCCGGTCGGCGAACGGCGGAGGTTATCAGTGCTGTATGGTAAGAAATTTGGGTAAGTAGTGGAATCTAACGGGCCAAGTGCGTGCAATATTTTGCGCAGCTGTCTCCAGTAATTTTTTACTTTTCAGATGCTACTAGTACAGAGCCCGTGCAATGCACGGAGTGCATAATTTTAAGGCTATTTATTCAGGCTTATAATTATATACACGAATAAAGAAAAATGTACGGAATATATATAGTACGTGACCCGTGCGAAGTACGAGATATATTTATTTGAAGAATATTATATTATAAGATGCAATATTTAATAAAAGTTTATAATACGCAAGAAATTGTACAATGTTTAATAAAAGTTTTATAATATTCAAGTGGAGTCTTAAAGTCTCTTGTACATTAAGACTACTGACAAAATAATATTTTAATCAATGAGTTTCCTTTCCTTGTAGCCAAATTGTGAATGTGATTTGAGGAGTACAACAAATCGATATATAGCTTACTTGCTTTTTTAATTGTAGTTTTTTTTTTCTTTTTTTTTATAATGAATTTAAAGATATTCTAAAATATAGCAAAATTTATTTTTTTTATTACAATTAGAAATTTTACTAAATATAAACTCTCAATCTATGGTGTTAATCAACGTTTAAGTCTAAAAAATTAAGAATTTTTACCTCTTTTAATCAACGTTTAAGTCTAAAAAACAATAGAGTTATTATAAGTTTTTTTCTACATCTTTTAAAACATTAAATATGAGCATGTTAGAGCTAGATTGTAAAATAATTAATATATTATCTCACTAAAACATTTATACTAATAAATATTTAATTTTAGCATATAAATTTATCCCTTGATATAAGAGAAAGTAACAGTTTTACTTATTGTTGTTCACCATATAATATTTAATTATTATATTATTATATATTAAAAAAAGGAATATTGTTAAATAGAAGAGTAGAATTGTTATAGAATTATATGATTTTTTTTTTTTACAATATGGATTTAATATTTTTTTATGATTTGATAATATAAACAAATCTATACTTAATTTTGACAAATAAAACAAATAAATACTTTAGTAAGTATTTAATGTATATACTAAATAGAAATATATTTGGTATAATCAAATACCAAATATAATCAAATAAGTCAAAGTGTACATTTTTATTTGGTATTGATTTTTTTATTATTAAAATCTTTTTATTCTACTTACCTTTTTAAAATAAAATAAATAAATAAATCAATTAAATAAATAAAATATTATAATACCAAAATAGTAATGACATTTAATGCAGTTGACTTTTCTGGATAGTAAATGTAGTAAATAGAATATCCTTTTATATAGTATAATACGGAAATAGTAATGCAATAAATGTTGTTGATTTTTCTGACTACTTAATTTAGTAAATAGTACCCCCTTTAATATAAATATAGATAGATATTATTATGCCAGATTTTTCTGATGTACAAGGGGAGTTCATCATTTAAATAATAGTATTAATTAATTAATCTATACTTATATAAAAGGAGATTCTATTTACTATATTTACTATTCAGAAAAGTCAACTGCATTAAATACCATTACTATTTTGGTATTATAATATTTTATTTATTTAATTGATTTACTTATTTATTTTATTTTAAAAAGGTAAGTATAATAAAAATATTTTAATAATAAAAAAATCAAATATCAAATAAAAATGTACACTTTGACTTATTTGATTATATTTGGTATTTGATTATACCAAATATATTCCTATTTAGTATATACATTAAAAACTTACTAAAGTATTTATTTGTTTTATTTGTCAAAGTTAAGTATAGATTTGTTTATATTATCAAATCATAAAAAAATATTAAATTCATATTGTAAAAAAAAGATTATATAATTTTATAACAATTCTACTACACTATTTAATAACATTTCTTTTTTATTATATAATAAAATGATAATTAAATATTATATGGTGAACAACAATAAGTAAAACTGTTACTTTCTCTTATATCAAGGGATAAATTTATATGCTAAAATTAAATTTTTATTAGTATAAATGTTTTAGTGAGATAATATATTAATTATTTTACAAGCTAGCCGTAACATGCTCATATTTAATGTTTTAAAAGATGTAGAAAAAAAACTTATAATAACTCTATTGTTTTTTAGACTTAAATGTTGATTAAAAGAGGTAAAAATTCCTAATTTTTTAGACTTAAACGTTGATTAACACCATAGATTGAGAGTTTATATTTAGTAAAATTCCTAATTGTAATAAAAAAATTAATTTTTGCTATATTTTAGAATATCTTTAAATTCATTATAAAAAAAAAAAAGAAAAAAAAAACTACAATGAAAAATGCAAGTCAGCTATATATCGATTTGTTGTACTCCTCAAATCACATTCACAATGTCGCTACAAGGAAAGGAAACTCATTGATTAAAATATTATTTTGTCAGTAGTCTTAATGTACAAGAGACTTTAAGACTCCACTTGAATAATATAAAACTTTTATTGAATATTATACAATTTTCTTGCGTATTATAAACTTTTATTGAATTGCATCTTATAATATAATATTCTTCAAATAAATATATCTCGTGCTTTGCACGGGTCACGTACTATATATCCCGTACATTTTAATTTATTCATGTATATAATTATAAGCCTAGATAAATAGCCTTAAAATTGTGCACCCCGTGCATCGCACGGGCTCTGTACTAATAAATAGTGATAGATGGTTCAGACTAGTTAGGGTATACAAATATGTAAATGATATTGTAATTAGAGTTTTAAATTATTAGACTTGCTTAGTAACTTATATTCTAAATGTATTTTTTTAATAAAATATAGATTTAATCAATTTGTGACGATATTTCACATGATATACATATTATATAAATAAATAAAATATGCTAATTGTATTATATATAATTATACATCCTACTAAGAAAAATCTATCCATAAAGTATAATCTGAAAGTTATTAATAATTTTAATTAAAAAAATATTTTTATATGTCAACTCTGAGTAGATTGTAGTGATATAAAATGTTGCATGATATGTGATGTAGCACAGTGTACGGATGAGAAATAAGAGAAGAGAAATCTCTTTCAAATACGTAATCTTTCTCATTCAAATATCAACCAAATAATCAGTAAAAATTCTCTCTTATGGGAGCGAAATTCTCTTTGATGGGAGACTGATTCTTTAGGTATAGAGTTTGGTTTTCTTCTCTTCTTGTAAGCACCCTTTACTTATACTTTGAAAACATCAGAATTTGGAAATAAATTCGAACTTTTCGAAAACTATTTAACTTTTTAAATCTATTTTGAGGATACTTACTAAAAATTACTGTTAAACTCATCTGCTCTTAAGTTCTCGGGGCAGCTCGTTCCTGGAACTTACTAACTGCTCAATTCATTAAGACATAGCAGAGCGATCGATGTTAGCCTAATAACTGAATTGAATACTGAAACTCATCATCCAAACAATGTTCATAATAAATGAAATAACATGTTCTGGAAAATAAATTGTTCATAGCGGAAGCATAAACAACTGCATAATATCATATGACCACCCAATCGCCCCTCGAGTCCCGCACCAGCTGCTAACCTGAAAATAATAATTGTGGGGGTTGAGCAAAATCAACGTGCTCACTGATAATCCATACTATGTAATTATTCATGATAATAACAGGTATCAATAATATCAACATATAAATGAATAAACTGGTCTCATCTACTGGTCAACCGTCTAGGACGCTACCCGCACGACATGGAAGACTATCCCATCTGCTGGTCAACCGTCGGGGACGCTACCCGCACAACACGGGAGATCTGATGCCTACTAATCAGGCAAAACTCATAATCATACCTCAATTATAAAATACCTTACGATTATTAAGAATTAGAACATAGCATGGAAATCCCCACCTGGATTGCTTACTGAATAAACTGATAATGAATGAATGGATTGTAAGAAAATTTAATGGGCATACTCATAACTATTAGGAGGAATTGAATAAACCCTAAACATGTAAATCTATCAGTTCTTAGAATATGGATATTTGCATTAATTAAATTGCACATAGAACTTACAAGAGTCCAACTTATAATCCTTCCCTGTTTTCTTGATCTATGATGTTGATCTACCGTCCTCTTTCTCGTAGTCTCCAATGATGAGTTTGTCTTTGCCTATGAATTTGTTTATTTCTCCCGCGTCTCTCGTCTTTCCATAAATCCCTTGATGTTGAGAACTTTATTTTCGTATGAGCAGAGAGAGAGGGACATGTAGTAGTATATATAGAAGGAGACTTAGAATCCTAATCCTACTAATATTCTCCATGTTCTTACCTAACTTATTGTCCAAGTCAAACATGACAAATTGGACTCTTTAATATTAGAACATTAATAATCCATTTAATACATATTCACCTTAATTAAGTTTGATTATTAATTCAATTATGTCCAACTAATTATATGGTCCACAATAATAGAAGAATATAAAATATTCTTACATGGATGCGTCTGATGAGGGCTCGATTCCTCGTTAATCTATAGTTTAAATAATTTTTATCTTATTATTGACAGCGACGGCAAACAAACAAGTAAGACATGCAAGCGCACGTAAGGTCAAGCAGGGACAATTAAACTCATAAGGCAGATAAGGCAAACAAGGCAATTTAGACAACTTAAAAGCAAATAAAGCATATACATATTTCTAACTCTTCTACTAGCTCTTAACCTTACTGAAACTATATATTCCATTGATCCTAACCAAAATGACAATTTGGCCTGGTCACTGCATAAGAAGGGTAAGTTCACTGTACAGTATACCTACTCTCAGCTGATAACTGAAAAATTCCTTAAGCAGGACAAAGCACAAGGCAACAAGGACTTAACCACATATATCAAGGTCAGATCAAGAAGCTGAGAACATAAGGTAATGGGGAAAGTTAAACATTTTATTTGTAAGTGTTGCAATGGCTCTCTTCCTGTGAGCCTGAACTTGAAAGCCAAAGGTTTTGGGGTGGATCCTATCTGTAGACTGTGTGGTGAGGAGGAAGAGTCCATAGAACTTATGTTGTTTCATTGCAGGTTTGCCAAATCAGTCTGGAAGCTGGCTCCTCTCAGTTGGGTTGGGCCTCAAGGAACAGAGTCGTTCAAATCTTGGTAGTGGCAGATTTGTCATTTGGACAGGAGTGAGACTTTTGAAGCAAGGATACAACTTTTGACCTATATACGTTGGTGACTTTGGAAGTCTCACTACCTCTGAGTGTTGAGCAGATTAAGAGACCTGCACATATTGTCATCAGAGTAGCAGTCCAGGAGTGGAAGGCTTATCTGCAGAGTCATAGGTGCTAGGTCTCTTGGTTTGGTTCTTTCGGGTTCTCTTTGTTTGGTTGGGTTGTATTCTGTTTGCTTGGTTAAGGGATGAAGGTTCAGTTGAGTGTAATTGCTTTACCCCTTTGGTTTGGTTTGTGTTACTTGTTCTTCTGTCTTTGTTTGGTTCTAGCCCACATGTGTTTGGTGCTCCCATTTTCGGGCTGTGTGGTTTGTATTAAACATTGTGTTTTTTGGTCTAGTTATGAACATTTTCTATTTCCGAGCTGTGTGGTTTGTATTAAATATTGTGTTTCTTGGTCTGGTTATGCACATNAGCAATCGGTAAGGTGAAGCAAGCAGGTCCATTCAAAAGCTTGCGCACTAAATCTATATCAATTGAAAAAAAATATAACAGATTCAGTCTTACAGAGGAAGGGTGTAAATGGAGAGAGAAAATGATGAAAACGCAATCGAAAGAAGAGAATCTGCAATAGCATCGTCAGCCAATTTCAAGCCGAAAAGTGGAATCACCGAGTCCCAGCTTGCCAAGTTTCAGGTTTCCTCACATTATATTTTATCATCCTTAATTCATCAATCATGTAAATATGCCCTAATTGACACTAATGGAAGAGCATAAACCCTAACACGAGAATGTTTTTTATTTAGAGGTTCGGATTAATTTGTATACACTATAAAACCTACCCTTGTGAACACGAGATGAGTAAAGTGGAAACAAATTAAATCAATACGTCTTCATCTTTTTGGATTAATGTTATTATTCTGTTATTGCTTCCTTTCTGGAGATTAATTCTGATCATTTGTGAATTGTAGTTACTTTGGTGTTGAGAAGATCTGTAATTATTCGTGATTGTACTGCTTTTCTAACGTGTGCTACTACATTTGTCTGAAACAAATTACTAGGAGTTGCACAAGAGGCGTTTGAAAATCAAAGCCAAGTCGAAAGCAGGGGGAAAAGGACAAAGGTGTGTCAAAGTCTTGTAATTGAGCCACTGTTTTTCATTTTTAAGCAATATATTTGAATATTGTTGACATTATACTGGTTTAGAAGGTGGAAAAAGCAAACCCCATAAGAAGGTCGTTGAAGCTCGTGAGTGCACGGAACCCTGCAAATCGGCTTCGAATTATGCAATTGTTTCAAACTCAGAAGGCAAAACAGTAGATGTTTCTCCCGAGGAAGGGAGCAAGTCAGCCGGGAACTCAACAATGAAAAAACGGCAAAAGCTGTATTGGGGGTATTCTCGAATTTTAGTGGACATTTATGTATACTACATCGACCTTCACAGTACACAATCAAATAACGATAGGGAAAATGAAATGAATGAATATATATAACATCGTGAGGGGAGAGGCTGATATTAGAATCCACTCATATTCTCTGTATTTGAAGTTTGCTTTTACTTTGCCAACCTTTTAGGCTTGACGTAAAGGAAAGGTGGGAACGCAAATCCAATATGTGAAAAAGATCTAAAGTTATCTGTTGTGACTTCCATGTTGGCTAGGGTCTCTTGCAAGGGGCAGAACAAGTTGCTATCATTGAAGGATATATCTCTCGTGAGCTCATAAGATTATGGTGAGATCACTTCTTAAGGACAAGTGCAAATATGTTTATCAGCAAGAGGTTAGGTTAAGAACATATGGGGGAACATAGTAGTAAAGCCTTATTAAGTCATTTGCCTCTAGATAGGCCTTGTGGGAGCAACTATATGGGTTTTAATTTCATCTACTTGAACTCAATTAAAGATCTAATGGTCTGCTGGTTAGGGTAAATTAAATATAAGCCTTGACTATGTTTTGTAGTTATATTATCCATATTCGTTGATTGTCTTAATTGTATCATGTATGTGTAAAGACATTATATTGCATTGTTCCAACTGGGATTTTTTTTTTCCTTTTTCCTCGGGGGTTGTTCATCAAATCTATGAATGGTGTGTATCTTCTTGTGTTCAACAAAATTAATTCTGTTAACTGTTAGCTGTTAGTGTCCATTGTCCAATTGATATTTTCATCTGCTTGATTTTACTTATTTATTTATTTTCATCTGCTTGGTATTGTTTATTTATTTCCTCTGCTTTAATATGTTCACTGCTCAACATTGTTATGATCAACTTCTTATTTATATTGCCACTCCAATGTGTTCACTACTCAAATATGTTCTCTAATCAAAATTAATTCTGCTTTTTGGGATGTATATTGTTTTTTTATTTTTTTTTCATGCTTTTGTGCTTGATGTTAACTATTGATTTTAATTATTTTTTAGAGCTTTTGTAGGTGATTTCATAATTCCACAAAACATTGATTTTTTGTGGTTTTTATAACAAGTTGTTAGTGTTATTTTTTAATAGAGTCAAACACTATTTTTTATATGGTTAAATTTTGTAATTTTTGGACATTTATTCATAATCCCTTAAAAATAGTTTCTCTTATGTAGGTTTTTTTGGCTATGAGAGTTGTCATGTATAGGTTTTTGCATGGAGTTACTTGGAACCGTTTTTTTTTTAGGGATTTACTGAGTGATTTGAAATCTATAGATTTCAAATTTACAAGTTCAAATGCTCACGCATGTTGGGATGATAATGGAAGTTGGAGGATTTCAAATTCATGCAACATGTTTTTTAGTCATTATTTTGAAGGATTTGAAATGACTCGTCAAACCTAATCATTTGAAATCCACTGTTTAATACCGTTGACGACCACGCCGTCCGCGATCATTTAAGTTCATCACCATCGCGAGTCAACACCATCGGTGCGAGCTAGACAATTTATTTATAATATTTTCAACACATCCATTCAGAAAGTGTTCAAGTAAAAAAATTTATATTTCAAAAAATTTTGAAATCAAGGGATTTCAAATCCTTCAAAATAAACGGAGTCTTAGAGGATTTTAAAAGGAGTTACTTGGAGGTTATATGAGATATAAAATTGAAGATGGTAGAAGGCAAGTCCGAGAGAGAAAAAAGACATTACAAAGACAAAAAGTTTAAAATAACGATATCGAAATGATAAAACCGAAGATCTTAGAAAGCAAGAAAACCTGATCCCAAATAGAGGTAAAAAGACACCAAAAAGTAAGAGAAAAGTAGAAAATATTGATCATTCAAAAAGAGCGTTTTAAGTTTTCAGTTCACATGCGAAGAAGATCTTTGCTGGAGGGAGATGTGTTCAGTGGCACAACATTTCAGACATCACTTTTTTTATTTTATGTACTTTGTGTACTTTAGGTAGATGTTAGGCTTTAGTACGAGATGTTAAAGGGAGTTTTTTCGTCTTCTTTTTATTCCTATTTTTGTTAAACTTTCCTTCAATAATATTATTTCCTTAAAGGGCTCGGCTCAAGTATTTTTATGCTTGTGCAAAAAGTTAAATCTTCTCGCGTCTAGATTTTTGTATTTAATGCTTGAATTTCGTGTGATTTGTACATGTTCGTCTGTTATTGTTAAGTCTTGGTCTTCCGCTATGTTTTATTTTGATTAATTAGATTCAATTTTTATACAAGTTGAATTAGCAAGAGGAAAATAGAAATGAATTAATTCTCGTAATCTATATATATTGAAAAAAGAGGGTCAATAAATTATTTGTGGAAACTTTATTAAAATCTTGGGTCAAATCCATTGACTTACCCAAATGAAAATCCAATCATAATTTTAAATTTTGAATGCATTTCTTTGCTCACGTGTTTGATATAGCCATTTTAGAAATATGTAATAATTTATTGTTTAAAGATTTGAACAGAGATTCAGCAAAAAACCGTTTTCACGTGTGCAAAGAGATTTGGATTGGAACTTTGAAACCATTCATTTTTTAGAGTTTTGTTTAAAAATAACTGATATCTAAGAAATTGGTTTCACATGTGATGCAAAGAGATATCGGTTGAAAATTTCAAATCATTCATTCTTTCGAGTTTTGTTGAAAAATAACTGGTATTTAAGAATTACCATATCAATTTTTATTTAAAAATTATTTGTATAATTAGTGTATGGAAACGTTTCTTGCGAGAACATTTTTTTTAGTCTATTTTTATTAATCGATTACAAAAAATCATATTTCACTATTGTATTTAACAGAGATTTCCTTATTACATGACGAACTAAAAATTAACCATTCAATTTTACCTACAAATAAATTGAAAGTTAAATAAAAATATGTAAATATATAACCAGTTGAATAAATGAAACATATTATTTTATAAAACTGATCTATTTTTGGTGAAAAATAGGGCTATATTGCAAACCCGTTTGCTTTCCTAAAAATTGCATCGAAAAAAATATATTAGTACCGATACACACATAAAATAAAATATATCGCTTGTAAAAAGGTTCAATATCACATGACGAATGGAAAAAATCATTGAACAATTTAGATGCGATTTTTTCAAATGTTAACCGTATGTGATTCTAAATTTATTAAAGTTTTCAAAAAAATCCTTTTTCATTGACCATTCGTGATTTGTAGACCGAATGAACTTGATTATGAGAAAATGTGTGTGATAGTGACTCGTCAAGGGAAAAGGGTTGGGATACATGCCCTAAAATCAGAGGCCCATTGCTGGTTTATCTCTGAAAATGCACTGTACAAGATGATACATGAAGGGCTGGGTGGTGATGTGGAAGAGGTGTATTGGGTTTCCATTACCTAGCTTGATAGTCAGGGTGATCCATAAGAAGTAGAGGCTATTTTGGAGGAATATCAAGTGATTTTTCAGAAACCCAAAGGTTTACCCGCTAGTAGGGGAGTGGAACACCAAATTACTCTTAAACCTGATAGCATACCTAAATATTAGTACCCTTACAGATCTTCTAACACTCATAAAGGAGAAATTGAGAAAATTGTTAAGGAAATGTTAGAGACTGGCATTATAAGAGATAGTCAAAGACCCTTTGCTTCTCCAATCATTCTAGTCAAGAGAAAAGATGCTACATGGAGGTTGTGTTGATTACAGGTTTCAATGGCCTAACAGTCAAGCGTGACTATCCCATACCAGTTATAGATGAGCTTTTGGATGAACTACAAGGGGCAAAGTACTTTTCCAAGATAGACCTTAGGCCAGGCTACTTTCAAATCCTAATGAACAAGGAGCATAGATACTTAACTGCTTTTAAAACACACAATGGACGCTATAAATTCTTAGTGATGCTTTTTGGGCTGTGCAATGCTCCTGCTACCTTTCAGTCTATAATGAACAAGGTATTCATAGAGCTTTTGAAAAAATGTGTGTTAGGGTTTATTGATGACATACTTATATACAATAAGTCATGGGATGAACAACTGTTCCTAGATTCTATTTAGAAACTACATGGGTTACCAGTGATTATTGTCTCTGATAGAGACAAGGTCTTCACTAGTGCATTTTGGAAGGTGCTATTTAACCTCTTAAGGGTTCAACGGAATATGACTTCATCTTACCACTCCAATCAGATGGTCAATCAAAGAGGTTGAACCAATGCCTATAAAACTATCTAAGAGGCATGGTCCATACCAATCCCAGACAATGGATGAAATGGCTAGCTCTTGCAGAATATTGGTATAACACCAATTTCCACACTAGCCTGAAAATGACACCATTTCAGGCCCTTTGTGGCTACCCCCCTCAGAATTTTTATATGATTCCCTACTTTGACTCTAATCAATCAAATGTCACAGAGTTTATGCAACAAAGGCAATTGCAGGCTTAACAACTCAAGACAAATTTACAGAAGGCACATGCATGAAATTTTATGCTGACTCTAAGAGGGAAGACAAACAATGTGAAGTGGGGGAACATATGTTTTTGAAACTTCAACCATACATGTAACAATCAGTTTCCTTGAGGAAGAACATTAAGCTATCAACCAAATTCTATGGCCCCTACACTATCCTAGAAAAGATTGTACTAGTGTCTTACCGTTTCACTCTTCTTCTAGACTCCAAGATCCACCCAGACTTCCATTGCTCTCTCCTCAAGCGCCGGTTGTATCCACACACTAGATCTACTACACAGCTACCTAAAACAGATAAAAAATGAGTCATTTAGGCAACACCAATTGCTATTACTGATAAAAGGATGACTTTATGAAGTGGAAAGAAAATACTAGAGGCTTTGGTTCTCTGGGATTTCACCTCTCCTCAGCTTCGAACTTGGGAAGATGTGGGCTTCCTCCATCGTTGCTTTCCACATCTTGATCCTTGGGGTCAAGGATCTCAAAATGGCGGGGATAATGTCATGTACTCGACCGCCTGTTTGTCCCATTTTTGTTGCGTTTTTCGTTATCTTTTTGTCTTTCTTTTTCCCCCATTTTAGGTCGTTTAGATGAGTTTTATTTCATTTTATAGTTTATTTCGTGTTTGCTCTCTTCTTGGTTTTTTGTGTGTTTTCCGTGTATTTTTCCGATTTTCCTTTATTTATGATGTGTAGGTCGGAAGCCTCGGGAGGACCAAATTTCAGGCGAAAATTAGTCGGGCAAGCTTAATTATATAGAGGAGTTCGTTGGGAACACACAGGAAAAAAAACGGAACTCAATTCCGATACCAGACGAGCCCAAACNCTGCCGCGCTGCGATGCCGCCTCGACTTGGACTGCGACTCCAACCAGCCTACCCGCCGCGCCGCGCAGCATCACCACGTTCCGCGCCACCGCTCCGCCCGGCACCGCGATGCCCTATCCCGCACCGTGGAGCCCTAGACCCTATAAAAGCCATGCGCGATTCTCATTTCGGGGAGGCCTTCACGCACCGAAAATCACAGAAACCCTACCCCCTCTCTTTTTCACTCGTCTTTCATATTTCTCTCATCGTTTTTGACGTAGAACACGAATTTGATCTCGGATTTTGCTATTGCTTGGGATTTAAGCCTGTTTATCAGATTCAACTGTGGGATCTTATCATTTGTAAGATTTTCTTTTCATTTAGCTTGATGAATATGAATTCTTGGGCTGATATAAATTCTTGTGTTGATTATTCGAGCATGAGTAGCTAAATTCACATGCTAGGGATAGGGGATTGATGTTTTGATATCGTTTGTGATTGTCGGGCTCAAGATTGTTCAATTTCATGCGAGTTGACCTTTTAAAAAAATTTCAACTGTCAGGCTTGGGTCTTGATAATTGTTGAAGGGTGACACTTCAACGTACAATTGTTTTAATTGAATTTGATTTATTCGTGCTTAAAATTGGTGAATCTATTGATTAGTCGGTTAACCACCCTCTAGTCTACTTTAATCGACTCTTAGAACCGAAAGGGGAGGAGTTGGTCGAAATAGGCTCGTATGAACTAGGCTTGTTCGTAACTGTATTGCCTAGGAGTTAAATGAATTGTTAATTTGCCGTTCTAGTTTGTTCTCTGTTACGAAAAGTTATTGAGAATGAGTACTTGAACGTGTCGATTATTCAAATCACTTAACTAAACAATCACTTGCCCATTAATTGCAATTCGAACCAAAATAGATCTCCCCGACTCCCTAGCTCCTTAAATCCTACTTGTTCTTCGTCGTTGCTTGCTATTTCTATTTTCTTTATTTGAAGTTTTTTCGTAGTTAATAATCAAACCAAATCATCTAAATTAGAATGTTTAGGAATTTTATTTTCTTTTGTGTGGTTGAATAAACGTGCATAATAATCCGGCTAACCTTTCTTGAGAGACACGACCTGGTGTTCGAATCTTTCGATTCTACTCCGGAAAAATATTTACAACAAATTGGCGCCGTTGCCGGGGAAGGTTTAAGACATATTTTGTGCGCTTATTCATCTTATTTTTTGTATTTCTCTTCGGTTTTGTGTTTGTCTTGTTTTCGGTGTTTCTTTTTCTTATTTTACTTTCTTTCATCTATCATTGGTGCTCGTAACTCGTTGTTTGATTGAGTGCATGCGTACCAGGAGTGGACGTAAACTATCTCCAATCAACAAACCTTTCAACGAGAGCCTGAGAGAGTTGCTAGACGAGCTTACTCTCGAATCACACGAAGAAAGCGAGCATTCTCTAGAATCATCCGAGGGGAGTAACTCAGAAATGGCCGAACAACAACCACCTCGCAACATCCTTCGAGACTTGGCCCGACCCATGATTGGGCCAATCACTTCATGCATCCGGTTGCCACAAGAAGCTCGAAACTACGAGCTTAAGATGATCCATTACAACCACCTATCGTCTTTCCATGGTCTTCCAAATGAGGATCCACTCCACTTCCTCCGGGAGTTTTACAATGTCCTCCAGTCGTTCCCTCTTCACGGACTGACCGAGGACCAACTAAAGATGCGATGCTTCTCGGAGACTCTGAAGGACCGGGCCAAGGCCTGGCTCATGACCCTCACACCGGATTCTCTCATAACTTGGGCCGAAGTCTACTCGAAATTTGTCGGGAATTATTATTCCCATCAGAAGACCCAAGACATCCGGTCCCAGATAGTCTCTTTTGCTCAACTGCCAAACGAGCCTCTTCATGAGGCCTGTGAACGATTCAAGGACCTCCAACGGTAGTGCCCACATCACAACCTCGCTCCAGGGCTCTTAGCGAATTGTTTCTACGACTCCCTCCACCAGAATCTACAGTTTATGGTGGATAACACAGCCGGAGGGGATATTGGGGCCAAAACAGCTGAAGAGATGATTGAGATCTACGAGACGATGAGTGCCAATTCGTCTCAAAAAAGTATCAGAGGGAAGAGGTCCACAGTGAATGAGGTCGGACCAGGAAACAATGTTATAGCCCAGCAGTTAGCCGAGCTCACGGAGCAGATGCGGCTACTAAACGCAAGAGGAGCTTCACCGGTTCAGACTATGGCTGTGAATGTGTGCGGAGCCTGTGGAATCCAGGGGCACAGCTCTGAGGTGTTCCCGTCGGCTATCGAGCCAAATTACGGAGGGCAGAATGTTGAGGTTAACGCATTGCAGGGGTATCAGAACCGGCCTGGAAACGACCCCAGGGTGGAGAAACCACCCAAGCTTCTTCTGGTCTAACAACAACTCCCAGCAGCCGCCTCAGCCTAACTTTGTCCCCCATCAGCAACAACACATGGGACAAATGTTAAGGTTGTCAGCACCAGAAGCCGGACCGAGTACGTCAAACTCAGATGAGAAGCTGGATAAGATCCTCCAGTTTTTGGTCGATAACAAGCAACGAACCATGAACAACGAGGCTTCCATTAAGCGCCTCGAGACGCAAGTGGGACAGTTGGCCACATGGGTTGAGACCATCGAGACTGACTTGAGCAAGGGAAAGTTGTCGAGTCAGCCTGAGCATGCGAATTCGATTACAATGCTTATACCCGAGCAGGAGGAGAAGACAGTTGTTAAGGAGAAAGAAGCCCCAGTGACACCATCACCCGAGCCTACCTTACACAAATCCCCTAACCCATACAGGCTGAGGATTCCTTTTCCTAGCCGTCTTTTGGAGGAGAAGGACCGCAAGATGATTCGAGACCTTCATGCGATGTTGGCCAAGGCCAATGTCAATTTATCTCCTCCCGACGTGATGAAGTAGATACCGGCTCATGCGAGGTTTATCAAGGAATTGGCGGCGAACAAACAGAGGCTCGAGAGTAGCGATGAGGTGTTTATGTGTGAAGCTGCGAGTGTCTTTCAGCATAATTTGCCTAAGAAGGAAAAAGACCCCGGAGGCTTTGCGATCACTTTAGCCTTCGGGAATGGAGAAGAGACCTCGGGAATGCTTGATCTAGGAGCAAGCATTAACCTCATGCCATTCGCGGTTTATCATCAGCTCGAGCTCGGAGAATTGAAGCCGACCAGAATGCGCCTACAGCTGGCTGATCGCTCGTTTCGCCAACCAGCAGGGATTGTGGAGGATGTGCTAGTCCGTGTGGGGAAGCTGATAGTCCCCATGGACTTCGTTGTGCTTAATGTGGGGAACGTGAAAGAAAATGGTAAGGAGCACGCCATCCTCCTCGGACGACCCTTTATGGCAACCACAAGCACAATTATTGATGTGAAGAAGGGGACTGCGAGCATGACTGTGTTGGGGGAATCCACCCTCATTTCCGTTCGAGAGACTCAACCTGAGCCGCAAGTGAAGTTAGTGGAAGAGTGTGCATGCCTTAGGGCGATTGAGCAGCTCACTGAGAAAAAAGCGTACATGCGAGAGCATGCTAAGATGTCATTGCAGGACCGAGTTTGTGTTAAGAAAAGACACCATACTGACCGCCACACTGCCCCTCCCCAACCTAGTTCCAGAGAGTTGCCCCGATCCCAATGGGGCGAGAGATTTGAGCTGATGGAGGCCCACCGCTGTTCGGGGCCTGACTACCTCCACCCTCCACCGGCACCACCGGGTTCACAGTGGCTAGTCTAGTCACTGTGCCCTGTACGTTTGTATCTTTTCCTTTCTATTTATTTTTGTTTTTGTTTTTGTTTCAGTTTTTCTGTCTTGTGTGTTGGTTGATTGTATGGGTAAACTTTCCTTGCACCGATGATCGACAATGGGGACATTGTTCGGTTTTAAGTGTGGGGGTTTTTACATGATTATGTGTCTATATGGTTAACCAGGTCTAGGTGTTTTAGGGTGTTTTTCATCTTTTCTGTTTTATTTTAGTGTCTTTTCTGGAGTCAGTTTGTGTGTTTTGCGAGTATGGATTATGGTGAATTTTAAGATTTGTTGATGTTTGTTGACGATGTTGAGGAGATGTGATGATGACCATGACTAGTATGTTTTGATGAACTCGATGTGTCGTTTTGTTGGACATTTATTTACCTTTTGTGAGGTTTGAGCCTTACGTTGTTTCTTGAGAGATATTGGTCGGAATCATTGTTGATCAGAACTTGCTTTGAGTCTGTTTTGAAATGAAGTGATTGAAGTTGTGATTTGTGAAAATGATTGAGGAATTTCTTTGAAATAGCTCGTTTTAGCCTTTTTCATTGACCCGGAACTTATACTTTCATTAGTAGCCTGCTGAGCCTGCAACCTTATTTTTTGTCAACCGATTCGATTGAATTATTTGAGATTTGACAGTATACTTGTTATGATGACGGAACTTTCTAATATGTGTTTGGATGAGGTATAGAACTTGTTTGAATTGCATTTTTTGTGCTTCGAGCGAAAAGGATTCTACTCCACTTAAAAGGGAGAGAACGTCGTCCTTACGCCTCGATCTTGTTAGGAAAAGGAAAAACCCTTATAAAAAAAACAGGAAAATGAATAAAAATAATAATAAAAAAAAGAGTCGATTGCTTAATTTGCATTTCAGCTTAAGCATGTGTGTAGTGTATGGAGTTTTTGGTGGGAATGATTAGTTTCATGATTGATTACGGATAGATGGTGAGATATTCGAGTATTTATGCGCTCGAGAGTATGATTGTTTATGTGAGCCATTTTATCTTTATATTCATCCTTCCTTTGATACCTATATTACAACCCCAAAAGTCCTCTTGATTAGCAAATTCATGATCTTTGATTGTTTTAGAGTATGAATAGACGATAAGCAAGCTTATGTTGATGCATGATGATCGGCCAATTTGAGCGTATCCACTTCATATTTATGAAAGAAACAGAGTGAGGCATATATGTTTGATATTATCATGCTTGAGCGTCTGTGTTCTCAAAATGTTGCATTCGAATGTAATTGAGGTGTGCTATATTGGTCATTGGAAGTCTCCTCGGCTAAGTTGATTAATTTGAGGATTGTCTTATTTGAAACTGTTATCCATGCTCATTTGCTTGTTTTCTTTTCTCTTTGTGTCTTCTTGTTCGGGACGAACAAAGATCTTAGTGTGGGGGAGTTGTTTGTCCCATTTTTGTTGCGTTTTTCGTTATCTTTTTTGTCTTTCTTTTTCCCTCATTTTAGGTCGTTTAGATGAGTTTTAGTTCATTTTATAATTTATTTTGTGTTTGCTCTCTTCTTGGTTTTTTGTGTGTTTTCCGTGTATTTTTCCGGTTTTCCTTTATTTATGATGTGTAGGTCGGAAGCCTCGGGAGGACCAAATTTCAGGCGAAAATTAGTCGGGCAAGCTTAATTAGATAGAGGAGTTCATTGGGAACACACAGGAAAAAAAAACCGGAACTCAATTCCGATACCAGACGAGCCCAAATGACTCCGAAACGTGAAGTGCCTCGCGCCGCGACAATGCCCTTCCTCGCGCCGCGCAGTACCACCACGCCGCGCCACCGCTCTGCCCCGCGCCGCGATGCCCTGTCCCGCGCCGTGGAGCCCTGCACCCTATAAAAGCCACGCGCGATTCTCATTTCGGGGAGGCCTTCACGCACCGAAAATCACAGAAACCCTACCCCCTCTCTTTTTCACTCGTCTTTCATATTTCTCTCATCGTTTTCGACGTAGAACACGGATTTGATCTCGGATTTTGCTATTGCTTGGGATTTAAGCCTGTTTATCAGATTCAACTGTGGGATCTTATCATTCGTAAGATTTTCTTTTCATTTAGCTTGATGAATATGAATTCTTGGGCTGATATAAATTCTTGTGTTGATTATTCGAGCATGAGTAGCTAAATTCACATGCTAGGGATAGGGGATTGATGTTTTGATATCGTTTGTGATTGTCGGGCTCAAGATTGTTCAATTTCATGCGAGTTGATCTTTTAAAAGATTTTTCAACTGTCAGGCTTGGGTATTGATAATTGTTGAAGGGTGACACTTCAACGTACAATTGTTTTAATTGAATTTGATTTATTCGTGCTTAAAATTGGTGAATCTATTGATTAGTCGGTTAACCACCCTTTAGTCTACTTTAATCGACTCTTAGAACCGAAAGGGAGGGGTCAGTCGAAATAGGCTCGTATGAACTAGGCTTGTTCGTAACTGTATTGCCTAGGAGTTAAATGAATTGTTAATTTGCCGTTCTAGTTTGTTCTCTTGTTACGAAAAGTTATTGAGAATGAGTACTTGAACGTGTCGATTTTTCAAATCATTTAACTGAACAATCACTTGCCCATTAATTGCAATTCGAACCAAAACGGATCTCCCCGACTCCCTAGCTCCTTAAATCCTACTTGTTCTTCGTCGTTGCTTGCTATTTCTATTTGCTTTATTTGAAGTTTTTTCGTAGTTAATAATCAAACCAAATCATCTGAATTAGAATGTTTAGGAATTTTATTTTCTTTTGTGTGGTTGAATAAACGTGCATAATAATCCAGCTAAACTTCCTTGAGAGACACGACCCAGTGTTCGAATCTTTCGATTCTACTCCGAAAAAATATTTACAACACCGCCGGTGAGGGAAAATGAACGATTTTGGATGGTAAAGTTGACGACTTTGTGGGTGAAGGGCCGATTTTGGTCGAAAAAACAGAGAGAAACTTTGGGGAAGAGGAAAGGACTTTTGAGGAGAAAGGGTCGATTGAATCTGAATTAGGGTTTGATGTGTAACCCGAGGAAGAATACCATAAGACGTGAGAGATTGGGCTTAGGTGTTGTTTCCAAAATTGGGCAAAACATTTATTATTTTAGTTTTTTTTTTTTCGAAACGATAGAGGTAATATAAAAGAGCACAAAAGTGCAAAAGGAACAAATTACAAGACCCCAACGGGGTAATGAAAGACCCCAACAAGGTAAAATCTAAGGCCCCAACAGGGTAATGAGACAGGGGCCAACAGCCCAAACCAAAACACGCCTAATAAGCAACAGAATAGCAAACTGAGAGGACACGCACATGGCGGCCTAGAGAACTCCACAAAATGAAAAAAGAAAAATGAAAAACAGAGCCACTGCACAATGCCTAGCCTGCATTCATCTCCCAAACAAAAACGAACAAACACACCTAACACAGACTCGAACAAACTACAACAAAAACAGTAAAACAAAGGAGGCCCTTCCCCAACAGACTGACGAGTCGATACAGCGGAGAACAATCGATTCCAATAGAATCCGAAGCCCGAGCCCAACTACTGAAACTGCTGTAGAACGCCTATACAGAAGCCAAACCCGGACCCCAATCCAAACCCGAATCGACTCACTTCCAACCGATAGGAACAAAGCAACCCCCAAGCCAAACCAGTCCAAACCCGTCTAACACCACTAGCCGAGCCTGGACGACTCAAACCCGGACCCAACACCAGAGAACCGGGAAGGGGCTGCCAGTCCTAAACTCAAACGAAACAAGCCGTAAAAGTCACGACCCACCCACCAACACATGCACTATCCGAACCACCACAGGCACAAACGACCCTACCCAAGCTCCAGCGACCCGAACCCAGAAGCTCAAACCCCCAAGCGACCAACAGCTAAAGAAAAAACGATGAAGAATAGGTCCAATCGCCAACCGCCAGCACCACAACAACATCAATCGAAGGTCGTCGGTACCTTGACAGCGGAACCACCGACCGCCGACCGACCTTCGAGCGAATCGCCCATAAAGCCCACATCTCTGCCAGCGACCTAGGGCAGAACCAAGGGTGCGCAATCGAAGGAGAAAAGACGACCCAGACCAGCCAGAGACCAACAGCATCCAAGGATCGACACCACCAACCTCCAGACGGAACGTCCCTCCGCAATCGACGGCCAGAAGCTTGAACAATCGCGGACCCTGCGGCTAATCCAGAACTACGATGCATAAGGGGGTGGGTCGAGCAGTCAAAGGTGACCGCCGGCCCGAACTACGCCGACGCTGGAGAAGGCAAAACTGAGAGAACTGAAGGGGAAAGGCGAGGGATTTGACGGCGAGGGATTTAATCACAGGTATAAAACTGGGATTTGAAAGGCGAGGGATTTATTAAACTGGTATAAAACTGGAGAAAGGGAGGGAATCAGAGCACAAGAATTCGAGGAAAGATATCTTCCTCTGGAAAGATATGACTATAATGAAAGAGAAGAGGAAGACGAGATATGATTAAGAGACTATTTCTTCCTTTTATTATTTTAGTTGGGCCAAGGCTATGTAATTAAGTGTTATTTATTTTGGTTGGGCCAAGACTATGTAATATAAAAATAGTCTTTTAAATTCATTTGATTATTTTTGTGCGTGTGTGTTTGAAGGAACATAGTTAGTATCAATGTATGTAAAAAATATACTATTTCAGTTTGCGACAAATTTGTTTCCTAAATGTGAGGAACGGCCTAAACAAATTTAAAATATATTTTCATTTTTAAAGTAAATTGAGTGTTAAAATAATCGATTAAATGCGTTTATCAAATCTTGATGCATGCAATTTTGTGTATAAGATAATATTCTTCAAATTTCTTAAATTATATACAATTTTAATTTGTTTTTTTATAATTTTATTAATTTAACTCATATAAAATGTATCTAATCTTGATGCATGTTATTTTGTGTATAAGATAATATTCCCAAATTTGTTAAATTATAGAACTTTTGATTTTTTTTTATTTTAAATCGATTAAATTCGTATCATATCTTGATGAATGCAATTTTATGTATAAGACAGTATTCCCAAATTTCTTGAATTATGTAAAATAATATACTACTTGTTTTAAAACAAAAGATATAAATTTATCAACTAAAGTTCAATAAAATAATACTTACCTAAAATAGTTGCATCATTTGAATGATCAACCGTCATATTTGACAAAAATAATTTTATACATTAATTACATTGATTTTCTTAATTTGAATTTCAAATGATTGACCGCCATTTTTTAAAAATGTTTAAGAAAGTTACTAATAAAGGTAAAAATAAATTTTTTAGGCGGGATTTTATTTATTATTTGAAGTAAATATTGAAAGAGTATTATTTTTGGCATAAGTTCAAAAATAAATATATTGAAGATATGTTCCTACAAGTACAAAGAATCTACAAAAAGGGAAGTTTATTTGTTTACTTATATAGATATTCCAATTCCTATTTATTTATTTGTTAAGTTGCATGATCTTATTATGGTATGGTTTTGTAGGGTTGTAGCTTGATGGAAGGGACACACGCAAGTATAGGAGAGATCAAGGAAAAAGATTTACTTTCTATGCTTTCAAGTCATGAAAGGAAAGAAGATATTGGAGAGAGAAAAAGGAGAGTCCTAAACCTACAAGGTTGCATATTGGATAAACTTGGAAGGAAGTCAAATACTTGGAGAAGACTCCACACCTAAGGAGATGTATAAATACCCATCTTGAAGATCGAATTAGGGTTGCTGCAATTATCATTGCTCACGCATCATTCGAGCTTTAAGATTTCTCTTGGATTTGTATTCAGTTTTTTGTGTTCTTACGACTTGAAGACTGAAGTTGGTTTTATTCTCTTTTGTTAGTTTTTATTCAAACATCGTTGAGATCAACACTTAGGGATTAAGTGTATGTTATTAAGTCTACGGGACGTGGCCAGAGAAGTAATTGATAGATTCGATCATAGTTGTAGCTAGACTAGAAGGGAGTTCTAGTTGTTATAAGTCCAAACTATGTTCAAGCGAGTTATAAATGAAAGAGCTCTGAGGGAAGTGAGATGTTTCCCTGAAGAGTTTTTAAATCTTCGGTTTATTGCTTCCGCTATTTTAATTGTTTATTCGTGTTTTAAAAACGTTGAGCGCACTCTCGCTAAATACAATGTTTCAAATATAATTTTTTTTTTTGTTATATCTATAGATATAGATATAAATTTTTTAAATTTACAGGCTAAATTGGATGATTTTTATAATAGCATTATTGCAGTTGGTGGTATATCAGCTAATCTTGAATGTGTGCTTGCTTTGTAAGTCTGATATCACCTGAACACGAAGTCACAAACAATATTGATATAGGACAGAAAAGTGACGGATGAACTCTCACCCAGCGAACCACACACTTGTCCAATAAAAATGACCCACGGATCCTTTAAGATCCACACACTTGTCCAATAAAATGACCCGGCCCACATTCGGACATTGAAAGATTCTGTTGGCGACCACGTATATAACTCAAATCAATTTACATTTCATGGCCAAATATAGTCCGATAACATAAGGAGAATATTATTTTTTGATACTAAATGTAAAATGTTGTTGCAAAAACTTCTATATCATTGCATTATTACTTTTGGAATGAGAATCATATCAAATATGTTATAATAAATAGTTCATGTCTGCACAAAATTCTTGTGTAAAGCAGCTTTAATGTTTAGACGGGTAGATTCATCATCTATATCTATATTATATATTTTCTTTTCATGATATTTTTAATGTCATGAGACAATTTTAATAAAAAATATCTTTTAAAAAGTAAATAGGTAATAAATACATCCGTCCATCGCACGGGTGGATACTAATTTTTATAACATGTACGTTTCAAATTAGAAAATTTATGTAAAGAAAAATAGAGTTTTACTAGTCGGAGTCTTGAAATATAAGCCAATTATCAATTCGGGCCTAAAAGATAATTTATATCCAGTTGAGATTTGACAAACAAGGAATTACCAATTTACGTGCCTTAAAAATTAAATTTATCTACTTAAGGCTCGAAACATTTTAACTATCAATTTGAAATTTTCAATACAATTGACAAATTTATATCGACTCATAAATTGATAGATTTTATCTTTCAAGTTCCAAAATAAAAATTAAATCATTTTTCGCGTCTAAGTTAATCTATACTTATATAATAAGAATTAACATTTATCAAAATTAGTAACTTAATTAATGGTCAAAGTCAGTTTTGCATTAATTACTTTCCAAAATCGGTAACTCTTATGTCCATTTCACACGCCTTATTAAGACAAATTTATGTCCTTTTCACACGCCTTTTAAACTCATTAATTATACCGATTTAATTCTCATGAAATAATCTCAATTCACACGCCTCATTAACAGCGTCCTTATGCACAATTTTTATGGTAACGAAATAATCCCATTTCACACGCCTCATTAACAGCATAATAATTCCATTTCACACGCCTCATTAACAACATCCTTATCACATATTTTTTTATGGTAACGAAATAATCCCATTTCATACGGCTTTTAAACATATTTTTTTAACGATAAATTGAAGAAACAACAATCGTATTATAAGGAGAAAATATTTGGGATAATTTTAAGATTACAAAACAAACCTTATCAATATTCAAAACTGATATTAAGTTTGTTATTCATTTCCTAAAACAAATACACGTGTTGAATTATTATCTGTAAAAAACTATACAGAACTACGTATAAAATAGGCAATATAAAATCTACACCAAAAGGACATTAACACGGTTTTACTTTTTGTAAACAATCTCTACTTACATTAAAATTAAAAATTATATTTCTTTCATTTTCTAGGACTCTTTCAAAAGTTACGATTTTTTTGCCGATTTAATTTTCTAAAGTTCACATGGAACAAGATTGCTATTGATTTTCAGCCGATTTGAAACTCTCTTTAACAAGATACTCTCATTAACATATATATGTACCCTCATTACCACCATCACCCATTCAACGTATTACAATTACAATCACATATTGTACAACAAAAAAATCACTCTCTCTGCCATGGATCAAGCATTTGGATTAATCGAAGAAATTAATAGGAGCAAGAGACCTATGCTTAAAGTCCGCATTGTGAGGATGTTTTATCAAGATAAGGGCAGCACATTCAAGTCGCATCTCGAGCTTATTTTGCATGATAGAACGGTAGGCATATGATTTCAATTTCATTTCTCACTATTTGTTATTTACATATCATATAGATTACTTTTACATTTGCCGTTTCAATTTATTTTTGAAGGAAAAACGCATTACAGCTTGACTAAGAGCAGTCCATTTTCCGGGGTTCAAAGAGAAGTCCATGGAAGAGGGCATGGTCATTCTTATACGAAACTACCAAGTTGATAGCAACCTTGGTATGTATAGATCTGCAACTGGCGAGTTTAAGATAATACTACATGGGGGCACTGTATTTATGAAATGCAAAGACACTTTGTCTTTTTTTATGTTTCGATTTCTATTCAGAGACTTTGCAACATTGCAAGATGACAACAAAATAGACGAGTCAATTCTATTCGGTAATTTTACTTTATACTATTGTGAATATTATGTAAAGTATTTGATTTACTAATTATTTATAAAAAAACTATATATATATATATATATATAATAAGAATTATCATTTTTTAAAAATGGAAAGTCAAATTTCAGTCAACATTAAGTACCTACCATTCTTAGTAACTTTTTTTTTTCCTAATAATCATATTAACAATATTTTAAAAGAGTGATTAACATGCTTTGTTATATAGATACATGATTTTCACTTAAAATTGAAATGGTAACAGACTTTGTTCATTAAAAATTGACAACATGTTAACAAGATTTTTCAATTTATGAGGCTTTGTTCATAAATTTTTCAACATGTAATAGCATGTTAACCATTTTTCAAAGTCTGTTAATACATTTCAAATTTTAATAAGAATTACCATGTGAATATGACAACAATATTTATATATTAATTCATTTCAATTTTTAATATTCCCCAAACTTCAAATAATCATATTAATAATACGTTTATATGACAACATGTTTAATGATTAATGAATATTTCTATATCATTTTATTAATATTTATGTGAATAAAATAATATTTTATTATATTTTTTATTAATGTACAGTGAATATGGTTTTCAGAATCGAACCATCATCGAAACTATCAAATTATTCTATTAAATCATTTGTAGTTTATTCAGATTTTAATTTATAAACATTTTAATATCAATATATATATACATTTTAATATATATATATATAGAGAGAGAGAGAGTACTTTTTGTAATAAATTTTAATAAAATGTGTTACTTAAATATCTAAACAATTTATAAATTCAAATGTTAAAACTAATTGATAAACAATTTATAAATCTCTATTTTATTTAAATATGTAATTTTATTTAAAATAATTTTAAATGTAACAAAATTTATTTAGAAAATCGTAACGATCCTACCAGTCTAACTGACTGATGTTGACGGATTCAATAGTAAATATTTTATTCAAGCGAACTACACTGTTTATAACCCGGTTCTCGGTCCATCCGGTCGGACTGTGTCCAGCCTGGTTTAATTTAAAAACAATGGGTAAATCATAATTAATGATATTATATTTAATTTATAATATAATCGTAATATTATTTTCCCGTGCATCGCACGGGCCACGCATTAGTATACATTAAAAATTTAATTAATAATTCTAGATCTTTAGATTGGTGATAGAATACCAAATGAATAAATATTTATTATTGGTTGATAAATAAAACAAGTGAATAGATTAATATTAAATAATATAAAATTATTTGTTCGTCTAGTTCAAATGAGGATTATCCTTAACATGCCAAGGAAATCGCATCAATTATAGAAGAATATCTACATCCGATATAACAGAGCAAATATACTCCGTATCTTAGTTAAATAAAAATGACAATTTTTTCTGTAAGATAGCGGAATTTCAATATGCACATATAATATAATTTGCGTTATTATAGGAAAATTTGGATTTGTATTTGGATTTTTTTGTGGATCGAGCCACCGTTAACACTTAACACCCGCTGTATTGAATCAGACGGCAACAACTCTCTCTCTCTCCGCTGCAATCTTTTAATAAAAGGCCAAAGTTCTATGCTCCTCCACTGTACCATTTATCCTTTCCTTTCGATTCTTCTTCTTCCTTTGGTTATCACCCAATTCCAGTCCTTCCCTTTTTCTCTCTAAAACCTCGAACTCTCCATTGCAATGGGGTCTGACTTCCCGAATATCGTAAAACTCTCCTGCCCGGTGAAGAACTACGACTGGGGCAAGGTCGGGAAAGATTCGGCTGTAGCGTCGCTGTACTCCAAGAACAGCGGTGAGGCGGCCGCCGATGATGCGCGATACGCGGAGTTCTGGATGGGGACCCACGACTCGGGGCCCTCGTACGTAGTTTTACCGGCGGAGGCAAGCGGTGGGTTGTCCAGCCCGGTGAGTTTGAAGGATTGGATCGAGAAAAACCCTAGCGTGCTTGGGGATAAGGTCTTGGAAAAGTGGGGTACCAATCTCCCTTTCCTCTTCAAGGTAATTCTCGGGAAGATCTTTATTTGTTCTCGTCAGAATTTATTGTTTAATGTTATTTGAAAAATGGTTTGAGTGTTTGATGCATTTTTTAAGGTTTTAGGAACATAAAGTATTAAGGAGATCGGTGTGAAGATGTGTTTGTCATTTTGATTTTTCTGCCGCATTATTTTGTAGAATATAAAGTTGATTGATGATAAATTTGGACGCAATTTTCGATTTTTAGGTACTTTCTGTGGCGAAAGCACTGTCAATTCAGGCCCATCCAGATAAGGGTTTAGCTGAGGTCCTGCACAAGAAGCAGCCAAGTGAGTATAAGGACGATAATCACAAGCCTGAGATGGCGTTGGCACTTACGGAGTTTGAGGCTTTGTGCGGATTTGTCAGTCTCCAGGTAGATCATTTACATTCTACCTGATAATGCAGTTATGTTAATTCATGCTTTCTCTGGTTTGCCATTGGAGGATTAATTATTTGTTGATTAAGCACTCCAAAAACATGTAAGTATTGGGTGATTGGTATTGAGTGGTTCAACTTACCAACCACACCCTGATTTCTATAGCCTAGCTAATTTTGGGATTATGCAGATCCAGCTCTGGATGATCTTTTGCTATTTCATTTGAATATTGGCTTCAATAACTTTATATTGAATTGTACTTGTGCGCATCTATCCAACAACTTAGTTTTTTCGTATGGTCATTTCTTCTTTAATTATGTGAAAGAGTTTTAAGTTGACCTTCTCGGATTTATATGGAAGTACGGAGTCTTGACCTCTGGAATTTATATCATTGTTATGTTTTCGATTCTTTGACTTTAAGCAAACTGACCAATTAATGCATGATTTCTGTACTACTAGACAGTATTTTCGGGTAACTGATCGACCGTCTTGATGAAGTTTCACTTACACGTATTCCGTTATTCAGTCATATCTAGGGATGTGTGTAGTTGTGTTAGTTACATAAGCTAAATTGTTGCATATTAGATGTGTCTACCAGTGATTGAAAACGCGTGGGGCGAGCTGAGGCGAAAAGCCTCCTATTTGCCAAAAATTGTTTATATCCTTGTTTCTTAAAGAAATTCGAAAACAGATTATAGTTTTGAAACAGGATTAGCCATTCGATGGATTCTGCATTTATTCAATCTAACTGGTGGTCGCTTACGTTAATGTTCTTTTATCTGCATAAATTTTTGTCAAAAGCAGATGATCTGAATCATTCGTGTTTAAGCATAGATAGTTTCTCTAAAAGAGACGAATTCTTTGAATATATGTGCATTTACAGAAGATAACTCTTGTTTTCTTCTTTTTATTATGCTAATTTACAAGGGTTTCTGTTGGTAACCCTTTTGTTACATTAAAAGCATACCTTGTCAGAATCACCAATTTCGCATTCTGTACGTCAAATGATTAAACCTAGTTTAATACGTTTGGTATGGCTAATATTTATGAAAATTAAATGCACACATTTGTTTCTCTCTTGTTTATAGGAACTCAAGACTGTCATTCAGAGTGTACCAGAGATTGTTGAAGTTGTTGGTAGTTCTTGTGCTGATCAAGTGTTACATACAACTCAGGAGGATGGGGAGGAAAAAGTGAAAGATGTCTTGCGATCCTTATTCAATCATCTCATGTCAGCTAGCAAGTCTGTGATATCTGACGTAACTTCAAAATTGATAAGTCGGTTGAATTTAAAAGAAAAGGTGAATGAGAGTTTTTTTTTCTACTCATTCTTATTCTGTTTAGTTATATTCTTGAAATGACTGTTTTAACATGTATTGATTTTTGTATTGATCAAAATGGCTCAATTAAATTTTAGTGCTTCTTCTATTAGTGAAGTTTCTAGAAAAAAAAAAATATATCAAACGGCGCAATGCACCTCGGGTCGCTACGGAAACAGCCTCCTTGTATAATTACAAGGGTAAGGTCTGCGTACAACTGACCCCCCAGACCCCAACCTGTTGGGAATATACTGGGTATGTTGTTGTTGTTGTATTGCACAACCCAACCTGTGACTAGCTAGTATTTTAGTTTGTATGTGTGTCACGAATTTTCTTCCCTTTTCTCTTTATATATTCCCTTTCATGTGCACAACTACATTTTCCTTTAACGAAGTCCCAATTTATCTGTGAAAATCTTATGCAGCCCCATTATGTTTCAAGTTCTGAACTTCTATGTAGTATGTTCCAAGTAATTTACATGACTGGACTGTTGCTAATTCTTACTGGGAAGTTTTATATATGGAACAGACCCCAACTGAGTATTTGATAAGGAGTTGAACTTTTCTGCATGCCAACGTTAATTCATGCACTCTTTGGGCCAATCCCCCTTATATATTAATTGAGAACGTGTTGAGCCTATTTGGCAGGCTCGCATGCTTCGGAGTCCCATGTGGCAAAATTACATGCTTCGTTATTAGGCTTGGATAGGTTTGGATTATCTATAAATATGTTGATTATTTATGGTAGGGGTTGGATTTGATTTGTCCGCATACCCATCCCACTTTTATGACGGGATGAAGCACCGTCCCCACCCATGTAATACATGGGTGTTATACTAGTATATTGTATATTGAAGATGGGATTGAAAATTTATTAACAGACTTAGTTGTTCTGATAGGAGGGGACCCTCACAGACAAGGAGCAACTTGTTTTGAGGCTTGAGAAGCAATACCCAGGGGACATTGGTCTAATAGCCTCATTTTTGTTTAATTATGTGAAGTTGAAGCCTGGTGAGGCTCTGTACTTGGGAGCTAATGAACCTCATGCATATCTACAAGGTGAGTGCGTAGAGTGCATGGCAACTTCGGACAATGTCGTTCGTGCTGGCCTCACTCCTAAGTTCCGTGATGTTGAAACCCTTTGTTCCATGCTCACATACAAACAGGTAATGGCATGCGAAAAATGCTATAAATACATGATAAATGTACATAAAGGTGTACATAACACTCACATGAAGTGGGATCCTCTTGATTTTTTATTTTTGGTCGATCCCACTCAATGTGAGTGTTATGTACACCCCTATGTATAATATTATGTACCTATAGCATTTCTCATGGCATGCTGAGCTGATTTTTTTTTTCTTTTCTTTTTCGAACTTATATATATATATATATATATTTTAATTGAATTTGGTGTTCATTGTTAAATATGCACGTCTAACTCTTGATTAGAAGTTAAAGTTGGTATTTAAATCCTGTAAGCAACAACCTTTTCTTTCTTTCTTTTTCCTTTTCTACAGGAAAAATAGTTTGTATACAAAAAAACTCAATCCGTACTTAATTCATACTCAAAATCTAACTCAACTTTAACTTAACTCCACTATTCTCAGTATTATCAATATAATTAAATAATAGCAACCAATCATTCTTACACATCATTTTAATTATTTTAACTATCACTTCAAATCATCTTTTTCTTACTTTTACATCAAATTAACTTTAATTATTTTATTTTAAATATTATGTTAATATACAATCAAAATCCCAATTACAGCGAACCATACCACTTTCTTAAAAATTAACTCTGGTTAACAAAATAAACTCATTTTGAGCGAAAATATTTATATACAAACACGCCAATGTTTTCTTTTTCTTTTTTGAGTTCATTATTAAAAAAATGGTTATGTATCTGCATCCATGATTTTAGAAATCTCGATTTTCATGCAGGGTTCTCCAGAGATACTCACTGGAAACCCTTCTTATCCCTACACAGTGAAATATCTACCACCTTTTGATGAATTCGAGATTGAGCTATGCAACCTTCCTCAAGGAGCCTCCACTGTTTTCTCGCCTGTTCCGGGCCCTTCGATTTTCATTGTTCTGAGTGGCGAAGGCACAGTGAGTTCGGCTTCTTTAAAGGGGTTGGCTGTTGCTGAAGGTGATGTGCTGTTTGCATCTGCAAATACTGAGATAGCCACTGAAACTGTGAAAGGTTTGAAATTATGCAGAGCGGGCATTAACAGCAAGTTTTTTGAGAAGTGAGGATGCTTTTTTGAAATAAACCGTGGGCCTATTTTTAATATTTGGCATCCGGATTGTACTTTACCGGTGGACATAAAAACTGAAGTATGTATTTGAGGTGTGGCAGGGCTGCCTTAGGGTACCCTTATTTAAACAAAATAAAGTGAGACTTTTAAGAGAATGCAAGCCACTGTATAGGTGGTGTTCAGAATNCTCCATATAAAAAAATATTAAAGCTTTTAAATTGTATTATTTAAAACTAAAATAATTTGTGTTTTAATTAAATTTTTTAATTATATTTTTTTAATCGTAATAGTTAAATACCCGTATATAATTTTAGAATTGGATGTTGTACTATATTTTTTTTAACTTTATATGTAATTTTAGAATTTGGATAATTAGCTGTTTATTTTTATTAGATTTATAGTATCAATTAAACTTTAAACAAAGATCATTTTTAAAAAGTAAAATGATATTACTTCATCTTCTAAAGTAATATGTGAATATTGGGGAGAAAGATTGAGAATAAATTAATATGATTGATTTAAGTGAAGATATGCAATAGAAAAAATAAATAAAATAAAAAGAAAAGTATTTAATGTAGAATGAAATAAATAATAATTGTTTCAATAAAGAAAATATTTAATGTATTATGAAAATTACCATGCCTAATGGACGTGACATGGCACCCGATTGAAGAAAAATAAACAACTTTGCTAACATTTACCTATTTTTTTATTTTGTCAGCGAACCTAATTATGTATCAATCCAAAAAATAGAAGTATGACAAATACGATTTTGAAGCATGCGAGTCTGCCTTAATCTCATTAGATTCTGGAATTATATATAGGTGTATAACAATCAATCATTCTTACACATTACATCAACTTTACTTCATCATTCATGGGCTAATTCGATGTTGCAGGCACTGCCCTCACATGTTAACTCCTGACACGTGTCCATTCCTTTTTTAGTTATTTTATTTTTTCATCCATTAAAATATAAATGCTTGTGAACGTGTTAAGAAAAAAAAATGTTATGTTCCCAAAAGTTTTCAATCGAAATTTTGTTCTTACACGCAAGGTCAGGGTGAGGACGAACATGTCGCTTGGAGACACCTTGGGTCGACCTTCGGTCTCAAGTCATATGGTCAAATGGGCAATCGAGCTAAGCGAACAGTCTTTGGTGTACGAACCTCAGAGAGTCATCAAGGTTCAGGTTCTAGCATATTTTACTCAAGAAGGCACAAGAATGGAGGTCGAAGTGGCTGTAAGGTGGTAGATATTTGTGGACGGATCGGTCTCCAAGGGAGGAGCAGGCTTGGGGATCGTGCTGATTTCGTTGAAGGATGATAATTTGGAGTTTGCGACCAAGATGGGTTTTAAGGTGTCGAACAATGAGTCCGAGTATGAGGCTTTGTTGAAAGGCTTACAGTTGACTTTGGCTAGAGGAGCTCGAGAAGTACAAGTACATTATGATTCCAAACTGGTCGTAGGACAATTACAAGGAGACTATGAGGCTAAGGAGGATCGATAGCAGAAATATGTGGATGAGGTCAAAACTTTGCAAAGCTCATTCGAGCTGATTCTGATCTCGAGAGGAGAAAATGTCCGAACTGACTTGCTGTGGAAGATAGCTCAAAACCTGGCGGATTGCAAGAGTATGAGTGTTACTCTATTGCATATGGAAAAAAGTGCGGTCGAAGTGGTTGAGGTGTATGAGGTCGAGGATTGGAGGGTTCCCATCATGCAGGAGCTAAAAGATGGGAACTTAATGTGCATCAAGAGATTTTTCGGGCTCATCGGCTCAGATTCAAAGTAAGTAGCAGGTGAAAATGCAGGTCAAGCTCGGCGGTAGGATTAAAGTGGAAGTGGATGGATGAGATTAACTCTACATTAATGGGTGCGCTGCACAAAGCTGCATGGACAACGTCAAGCGACGAGACAGTTGGGCCGAGCCCAAGCACATGGTGACAAGATAGCTGGACGGGCGCATGACGACACGTGGCAGACATTTGAAATTTGAATTTCAAAATGAAAACTCAGCAAAAGGCCGAACAAGTTCGCATAATGACTAAAGAGCAAAAGGGGAGGTCAAAAAAAATAAGGAAAAAGACAACTTACCAGAATCAAAGGTAGCCAACTTCACTTTTGGATCGAGTTAGCCTATCTAGACTAGAGTGGAGAGGACCAGATGATATGAGATAATGTACCAGGTAGACTGGATTCGAGAAACAACAGAACCGAACAGGGCCAACTATCAGATCGAGTGAAGATTGGAGACTGCACAGGTCGAAGAGGGCGCCATGGTATAGGGAGCACCGACATGTCAAATTAGGGTCCTCGGATGGCCTAGTTGAAGTTCAATCTGAAGGTACATCTGGTAGAAGGATCGTCCAGACAAGCAGAACGTGAGAGCTCCATGTCATTGGCACTCTATCTCGAGGTAATCGAGGTCGGTCGCACGATTAGACCGTCTAATAAGGAAGGCTAATGGATAAGAAAGAATATTATTGGAAAAAGTCCCCCACGTGGCCTAATAAAATTAGGCAGTTTGAGCAGTACGAACGGATAATATGGGCAACCCACACAGAAAGACTTGGACGACAAGGTATCATTTATCTATATAAGGAGTGAGATATGCCCACCATTACATTATATTCTCTATTACTCTACATAGTACATACATACATCACTTCATATTCTTCATAGTGCTAATTTAACCATCAGAGGCTCTTCACCGGAAAACTCATTTGGTGTGAGAGTTTTTGCAGGTCTTTAAGCGTTTAACCGGCAGGAAGCTCGAAGCTAGGCTGAATCAAACTGGTTGGAGGTCTTTTGTACAAATAGCATATATAAATTTTAGGGTAAATAATTTTTTGCATCCTGTACTATACGCGTATTTGGCATTTGCAACCTAAAGTTTTTTTTTTCATTATTTGCAACCTTTAATACACGTTTTGTCTGTATCGCAACCTAACGGCCATCGGAGTCCATATTCCACCGGAAAAGCCAGCGTGCGACTTGCACGCTCGAAACTTGAGGGTAAGATCGCCTTTTTCTCTGATGTTTGCAGGACATATTTGTCTTTCCATCACTGAACAAATTCCCGTTAAAATCACGATAAGTGAACAGAGTAAGACGCACGCGAAAATTCTTGGAGACAGCTTGGAGACGATGGCTCAATATTGCAATTGTCGCATCAATGTTGTTACGAAAACGTCGTGGACTGCTCATAATCCAGGAATGAGATACATTTGTTGCTCGAAGTCACGGGTAAATTTCTGAATTTGGGCAAATTTCAGAATTTGGGGAAATTTCTAATTTCTAATGCTTAGTTCCATTTTCCAATGAATCTTGTAGGAGGGTGGTGATTGGTCATTTTTTATCTGAAATTTACTCTAATTTGTGATTTGGGCAAATATAGTGAACCCTAAATTCTGAATTTGGGCAAAATTATTGAACCCTAATTTATTAAATTGATCTCGTAGAATTGAGTTCCCTTTTCCAATGATATTTGTAGGAGGATGGTCATTGTTCCTTTTTTTTTCTGAAATTACCCTAATTTTTGAATTAGGGCTAAATTAGTGAACCCTAATTTCTGAAACTGGGCAAAATTAATCAACCCTAATTTCTTAAATTGATCTCGTAAATTTAAGTTCCCTTTTCCACTGAATTTTGTAGGACGAGGGTGGTTGTACATTTTGGATGTGGATTGAACCACCGTTGTGCCCTAGAGCTCGTGAAATCATTCCAGGGCTTTTGAAGCGTGCCAACAAATTTGAAAGCGAAACTCAAATTCTTGAAGCAGACGTGATGAGGTTGGAAAATGATATGAAGATGCTTCAATCAGATTTCAAGGAGGCCGAAGCATGTATTGAAGCTATTAAGGAAGAAATGGCTGAAATGGAATTGTGCTTGAAGAGGAAGAGTGTTCGGGAGCGTTGGATGTGGATTGTAATTATGATCTCTTGGTTAATCATGTATTGCATGATGTAGATTTTTCAGCTTTTAGCTTTGTGTTGTTAACTCTTTTGGTCCTCTTTTGGTTGATCAAACTATTTTGGTTTTGGTTGTTCACTAAATGTGGCTCAGTCATTGTAAGATTATGTATGTATTGCATGATGTAGATTTTTCAGCTTTTAGCTTTGTGTTGTTCATACTCTTCTGGTCCTGTTTTGATTGATCAAACCATTTTGGTTGTTCAATGAATGTGGTTCAGTCATTTGAAGGAATTAGAACTTATGACTATTTTGTTGCTTGTTGTAGTGTGTTAGGGATAGCTGCACAAAAAAAGAAGAGGTTCCCACTGCCAATGCCATATATTATGACACTTTCACATAGACACTTTCACATAATCCTTTCACATAATCCTTTCCCACTGCCAATGTCATACACACATAAATGGCAGTGAAACAACCCATTCAAATAAACTGGTATCCATTGAACACAATTTGATAGCCAAACATTATGAATGATTGTGATTGATTACAACACAATTACAAAACAAACCATTAAAAAAAGCAACCATAATATCCAAAAGACATAACCATTGTATCTGAGTTCAACAAACACATCAACCACAGCCGTTGTCACAAAATATCCATTACTGACCCCTACAAACACATCAACCACAACCATACATCAACCACAACCACAGCCATTGTCACAAAATATCCATTGTCACAAAATATCCATCCACATGAAATTGTTTTTAGTTTCCAATATCTCTGAGAACTGACCCCTACTGATCCACTATGTCCTCACTAGTTGTAACCCAATATGTTCCCAAGATCTCTGGCTCAGGCTGAGATTGCACCACATGCTTCTTCACCACTGGTCCCTTTGTTGTTGTAAAGCTAGCACCTTGAGTCAATGGATTTTTCTTGGTCACCTGTTAAATGGATAGTAAGATCATTAAAATATGTTGAAACAGACAGTGAAAATAACACAATAAAAAAAGTAGAATACATTACCTCAAGTTTTCTCCTCAAGCCCAATGTCTTGCTTTTTTGTCCCAAATCCTTTGTAGGTGTGAGACCTTTGGAGTGGCTTCTTGTTGACCTTGTAGGTGTAGCTACAGATTGAATTTGGCTTCTTGTCACCCTTGTAGGTGAAGTTACAACTGAAGGCCCTGCAGACTGACTCTGTTTTCTCATTTTAGGTGAAGTTGTAACTGAAGGCCCTGCAGACTCACTCTTTTTTCTCATTGTAGGTGAAGATGCAGGTTGTGCTTGGCTTCTTGTGAGTCTTGTTGATGCAGGCTGGCTTTGGCTTCTTGGTGAAGATGCAGGCTGCCTTTGGAATTTTGGTGAAGATGTAGGCTGCCTTTGGCTTCTTGGTGAAGATGCAGGTTGTGCTTGGCTTCTTGGTGAAGATGCAGGCTGTGCTTGGCTTCTTGTGAGTCTTGTACATGCAGGTTGGGTTTGGCTTTTTGTGGATTTTTTTGGTACAGATTCATGAACAAGTTCATGGGAATACCCATGACTTCTGGTGACCCTTGAAGGTATTGTTGCCACTGATTCCTGTGTCTGAAGAACTTCAGTTTCCTTACTATGTGCTTTCATTTTCTTTCCCTTCATAACAAACAATGTACAATGTAACTATCCATTAAATGAAAAAAAAAAAAAAAACAGACACTTCAATGAAATAGTAGACACTAATGCACTGAAACTCAACCTGAAATATTTATATATTTATATAAAACATTACCTTGGACACAACAGCTTCTTCATTAGGGACAGGTACTTCTCTCTCTGCAGAATCTTCAGCAGGGGCATACACTTCAGTTTCTCTCCCATGTGCTTTCCTCTTCCTCCCCTTCATAGAAAACAACAATGTACATGTGACTATGAAATTTGTGATATATATATATATATATATATACACATAAACACTAACTGTAATAAGGCATAAACCACAGACATGTGTAACTACTTGTGACTTTACCTTGACCACAGAGATGTCCTCATTAGGGGCACTGACTTCACTTTCTTTCAAAGTTGCTTTCCTTTTTTTACCCTTCATAACAAAAACAATGGTAAATATACCTATCCAAGTCAACATTTACAGAAATTACTATTTGAATAAAACACAAACATAAAAACAAAAAATTTACAAATATTTAACAACTACCTCAGTTGCTGCACTCTTGTCAGTTCTTAATGGACAACATCTAATGTTGTGGCTGTCTTTGTTGCAAAGAGAACACTTCATTAGTCTCCCTTTTCTACTCAGCTTCACTTGAACTTGTTTTTTGGATTTTCCTATCTGAACCACTTCATGTGGCTGCTTTTTTCTGGCATTGCCTTTTGGCCTTCCAGGCAGTCTTCCAACATATGGTGGGTTCAATGGCATTGCTTCTACACTTGGCCAGCACTCAGGAGATTGAAGAGTGCCCATCATCTCAGAATAAGCTTTCAAAAACATTTCTTTGTGATACCACTCAGCAACATAGTCCTCTGGTTGAGTGCCCAACAAGAACATGCCACTTATTGCATGCTCACAGGGGATACCTGTGAGGTCCCACTTCCTACAAGTGCAGGTATGCTCCCCCATATGAACTCTAAATCTACTTGAGCTCCCCTCTACTTCACACTGGTCTTCCCCATTCCAGTGGCAAATATAACCCATTGACTTTTTCTTCAATTCCTCCAACAACTTCATGATTTTTGGGCACAAGTTCCCATGCAAATGTTTTCTCATTTGATCCCTTCTCATGTAGGTCCTCTTCAACAGGATAAGTCTTATTGTTTCCAACATAGAAACAATAGGTTTACTCCTTGCTCTCAGGATTAGTGAGTTGAAAGACTCACTCATGTTATTCAACTGCATATCACACTTGGAGTTGCAACTATAGTGTGACCTTGACCACTGATTTGCTGGTTTCTTAGCCAACCATTCAAAAGCTTCTTTGTCCCTCCCTTGCAGTTCTTTCATTGCAGCATGAAAGTCAACAACCCTTGTGGACCGGGTTGCTCTCCACAACAAGTTTTTCAGGGCTAATCCCCTAAATGAATTTCTAAAATTTCCATACAAGTGTTGGACACAAAACCTATGCTCAGAATCTGGCAATACATTTTCAATTGCATCTACCAGCCCTTTTTGCTTGTCTGACATTATTGTCCACAAAAAAGAATTCTCAATCCCCAAATCCCCTTTCAACAGGTCAACAAACCAATGCCATGTTTTTTTAGTTTCTTTTTCAACAACAGCATAGGCAAAAGGATACATACAGTTGTTTCCATCAACACCAACTGCAGTGAGTAGAACACCACCACAAGATGATTTAAGATGACAACCATCTAAGCAAATCACCTTTCTACAACCATTCAGCAACCCTCTTTTCAATGAACCCCAACAAATGTAGATTCTTTTAAACAGTGGAACTCCATCAACAAGTTTACTTTTAATCACCACAGTGGTCCCAAGGTTAGTTTTTTTAATCTCTTCAGCATAAGACCAAAGCATGGCATATTGTTCACTGTCAGACCCCACACCAATCTTAGACACATATTTTTTAGCTTGGTACATGTGCCATCTTTTGAAAACTACCCCTACTTCCCTCTGCATTTCTGCCATCATTGCCTCTACAGGCCACTTAGGATTATCTAATATCTTGTGCTTGTAATTTTCAGCTATCCATTTTGGGTTAGCATGACTTACCTTTTGGTTTCTAGGACACTTATGCCTACCATTGTAAGTCTTAACCTGCACAGTGTCTTCATTTTGAAGTTTGGATGCATAAATAACCCAAGGGCATGACTTATTTTTGCATCTTGCTTGCACCTTATAGCTCATATTAATGATAAAACACACATCCCTACCCTGTGCAATTGCAAAGTTCCTAACTGCCTTTCTAAACATGGCCAAGTCAGGAAATGTCATGCCCAATTCAAATTGAGGATTTTTCATGTCTTTGTTATGATCAAAAGTTGGATGGCCCAATTTTTTTTTCTGCTTACACTGGCTACCTACATATTCGGGGCCATAAGTTTTATCTCTATTTACCCCTCCCCATTCAATATCAGCATCTACATGACACTCAAACAACCTATCATCTTCATCATATAGATCACAATCACTCTCAACAAGTTCATCAGAAAACTCAGAGTCTGAACCAAAAGATTGTACTTCAAAATCACTATCAGAGTCACTATCAGATTGGACTTCCAAATCATCACCCATATCATCAACATTCATTTCCCCCCAATTATCAATCATATCATCTAAATCATCCCCATCATCCCCCACAAAAGGCAAGGGTTCATCAACAGAAGGCAAATCAACAGAAGGCAAATCAACAGAAGGTTGAGTAGATATCCCTGTGCCCTCCATATGTTCAACATATAAACCGACCATTCTATTACTATCAACCCAATTAACAACATTTATAGCATCCATGTCATTTTGCAAGACAAACACAGACCGACAATCATTTACACCATTTCTACTACAATGCACACACTTAACATCTTTTATCCCAATTTCAGAAGCCATACAGAATATTTCAATCAACGAGAGTTCATCAGGGTCGCAATAGTCAATGTGCCTTACCCTCATGTGCTCACCAGTGTAACAAGTGTCACCAAGTTCCAGAAATTGCCCACCATAATGAATTGAAATGGTAAACAATTGTGAACTGGGACCTGAAGGGACAAGAATATTATCAATTTTAGACAAACATACTACCAATATAAATAGATTGCGTCAAATTCGACAAGAAAAAAAACAAAAAAAAAAGTTAGGGTTCGAAAAACAAACCGTAATCGGGGCACAGTCTTCCAGGAGGAAGATTCTCATTGTCGTCGCGTACCTTCCAGCCCATCAAGATCGCGATCAAGTTTGATTCACAATTTCTATGTTTAAATCGAAGGAAAGTTTGAGATTGGGTGTCGCGATTGAAAATCGTAGAGGCAAGAACCCTAGGTTTCTGAGTTTTTGATTTGGGGATTTTGTGAACTTTGAAAATTATTTGCTTTACTCTGTGGGATACCGAACAGTCACACACTTCAATTGGCGATCTTACCCTCAAGTTTCGAGCGTACGAGTCGCACGCTCGCTTTTCCGGTGGAATATGGACTCCGATGGCCGTTAGGTTGCGATACAGACAAAACGTGTATTAAAGGTTGCAAATAATGAAAAAAAAAACTTTAGGTTGCAAATGCCAAAAACGCGTATAGTACAGGATGCAAAAAATTATTTACCCTAAATTTTAATATCAAATATGACAAATAAATAAATAAATAACTATGTTTCTATGTCTCAACTTTTTTAAAAGATTAAAGTAAGACTACAAATTCAGATTTAATTTTTTTAGTCAATAATTAAATTCTCCTTTACTTTGTTCATATGTACTCTTTGTTGACTGATATTTTGCTGGTACTTTTCTATAATTTGTCCGGCATTTCTGAAACAAATCAGACACAATCCGAAATCACCATAATCGAGTATATGTTCATTTCGGATAAATGTCCATAATTTTGTATTATTGGATACTGGTAGTATCGGGTGATTAAACACTGACCCAAACAGAATGGGGTTTTGGACAAATTTAAAATTAAGGAGATATACATACAGGAGCCAAATCGTTTAAACATAATCTTACTAACAAAAATTTATCTAGAGAGAAGTAACAATGTATCAGAAAAAATTCTGTTGGACAATTTTTGAAGAAAACAACAATCTTTCCAAACATGCAAATAAGATCTCTTCATCAAAACTTGACTGTCAAGTTTTCTCATCTCATACTACAGATTGTCTTTCAATTAAATATACTGAAAAGTGAAAAATAAATCTAGAAACACACAACTTTGTCTTCATGCCTCGTTTGTAGGAAATTCAAACACAACATCTTTCCCCGAAAGCTTCCTGTAAACCCCAGCAAATGTCTCCAGCTTACTCTCGGTGTCGTTCTTTGCCTTGGGGTCCAAGAAGATCTGGCCATTGAAAGAAGCAAGAGTATAAGAAACTATGAAATGATTTATGCAGAAACAGTTCCGAACAACGCGTAACAACAAGGTCTAACTTGATTTAAAAAATATAAAGTAAAATATCCTCCTCGGGTAACACAAACAACTCCTTACTAAATGAACTGGTTTGTAAACCACCCTCTCAATACGGTAAATATGTCAAAAGGGGGTTTCCATATTTCAAAATTTAAACTCTTTTTTAAAATATCTGAAAGACTTGCAACATTCCCCAAGAAAAACATTAACTGAAAAAAGAAGCAGAAAACCTTCATGATCTTTGATCCATCAAGTCTGTATCTGACACGTTTTCCTACAATCTCAGCCGGATAAACAATGTCCTCGAGCATGGCATCATGCACAGCAGTGAGAGTTCGCGTTCTTGGCCTTTGGACAGCAGACCCCTTCTTTGGCGGGCGAACAATCCTCCTGGTAGCAATAAGGACCACTTCCTGCATAGTTCAACATTCACAAACTGAATACAAACTTTAAAGGTACACAATTATCTCATGACCAAATTAAAAAGTAAATAAGTAAATAAATAACAATATTGGTTTGCTATATATTCTCTCATTTCTATCATTCGGAAAATGTTATCTAATCTTTACCTTCCCACTGAACTTCTTCTCAAGCTCTCTCACGAGCCTAGGCTGAATCTTGCGGAAAGATTTCCTCAGACGGTAAGGCACATGAATCACAACAGCTTTCTTGCCTCCGGAAACATCAATTTGCCTGAGGTTAAGTTTGTACATTGATTATTACCATAGTGAAGGAAGTGAATGGGTATATAAGAAGTTTCAAGACCTACGAGGCAGAGTTGATGTATAGGTCCTTCAAGTCACTCTTGATCTCCTGGTTGGTGTTTTCCAGATCAAACAAAGCCTGTGGTACAATAAAGGTCATGATAAGCACAACACAGTCAAAATTTAATTCCAGTGGCAGAGAACCAATTGAGAAGACGGCCCATTTGACTAAGACCTGAGCTACATTCTCCTCAAACTCAGAGGGCTCAGCATCCTTGTCCTTGTGAATCTTTTGTAAGGCAGTATACATCTTGAAACTCTACACAAAGAGATGTGCAACAAAAACAACCATAAAAGTCTAGACAAGTAGATAAAATGAAAATATATATTAGCTATATATGTCGTCAAAAGGAACACTAAATGTTACCTTTCACCTTAGTCATTACTACAAGAAAAAATGAAGCCTGAATCAATATAGATAATCTTATTGGATAATCATTGTTATTAAAGAGGATTACAATATTCGGTTCTAATGCAATACAACCCCAGTTCCAGTAATAAAAAGATGAGTCAACTTTCCCATACCAATCTAACCTATTATTAAGCTCCTTGACAACAACCACATTATCAGTCAAATCTTAAAACAAAGGAAAAGGGCAGTGATTTTATTTCTAAAACACAAGAAACAAGGTCATTCCAAATCTGAACAACCACTCAATACCACATAATTTAATCACGATCCTCCTGGCCCAACATAAACAATTTTCGACATGAACATATTAAATCATTACTCACAACAGTGTCCCTCAATGAAGCGTTAGCTTACTAAAAAAAAAGCTAAAGCAATCACGAATTATTCGCAAGCATACGAAATGACCCATGAACGAGCCAAAGCACCACAGTCGAGGGTATCATAAATCAAGAACAGGGTAACTTAAACTCAGGTAGGGAATCACATTCAGATATTAGCAGAGAAAATGGAAAAATGGAAAACGAAATATGATGCGAAAGTGTACCTTGATGGAAGAGCGAAGTTGGAAAACCCTAAGATTAGACGCCGGCAAGCAATCACTTGGAAAGATGGAGATCCACTTGAAAGGGTGGAAAGAAGCTGGCGAAAATGTGATTATGTACCACCAAACTAACCCTAGCGGCTTGGGCTGGGCCGTAACTTGGACTTGGTGTCCTAGTTTTTTTGCCTTGACCGTAAATTGGACTGGTTATCCATATATTTTTGGGCTGGGCCGTACATTGGATCTGTTGCTCATGATCACATGAGAAATAATGGCATGTCCAGTTAATATAAAACAACATTACTTATATGTTACTTAGAAGGGATCTTCTATGGTCAAGTACCCCTCGTACATACTTAACATCAGATACCTCCCTTATTGACCATTAGATTGATTCAAAATTGAATATCAACTGCATATTCAATGTACGAGGCAAAAAAGAATTTGCCTCGTACATGTATTGCCTCGTACTTGACTCGTACACCTTGTACATGGCAAAAAATCTATTATACTCTTACTTTAAATTTAAACTTAAATTTAGTTTAATTAATTATAAAATATTAATTGTATTTACTTTGAAGGACATTTATTTAGATTATTTGTCTAACAATCCTACAATTACAAAAACATATGATCACATCCTCAAGTTTTGTATTATTACATATCATCTGATCATACGAATTAAAATTCTTTGTTCTTCAAATTATTCTTGCTCATCGTTGTCCGATAACTTTCAAACAAATCTTCATCCACTTCCCATAAATTTCTTCCCTTTCTCATCAAAATCCCAGAACTATATTATTATCCATACAAATGTTCGAACGATTCATGAACCATACGTACAAAATGGATACAGATGCAATCAAATTTTTATGAATAGGTTTCAACAGGCACGGTCGATTCATCTAAGTATTTTTGAAATGCGTTTGTGTTATAATGATTTTGTACTCCAAATGTAAAGACAAGAAATGTTGTTTGATATATGATTGTAAATTCTGGTCATGATTTCGATTTTTTTTTGGTAATTTTGTTATACAATTCCCTTTTCTTACCTATGGTGTTCATCCTTGTATTCAATGGTTTTGAAAAAAAAAATTGATCTGATGTGAGTAGGTGAATTTGTTGACTGAGGTTTCCTTTTATTTTTTGTTTGTCCTTATCAAGCACATTACATGTTTGATGAAATGCCTGAATAGGGATGATGAATGCGTGTTGTTTCATGTTTGTTGTTAATGCCCAGTTGATCAATTCGTGAGATGGTTTGTATTGTTTTAAGTTTTGTATTCAACTTATATTTATATGTATAAACATCTTTTATTAATCCATGGGGTATGACATCAACCTGGAATCCGTTGTGATTTAATCTCGTTTCGTTTTGTTCATGATGTTCTGATGTAGGCAATTAATTGCCAAATGACTTGTTGTTAAGTTAGCTAGACCCAAGGATGGGGGGGTTTGGGGTTCAAAGACTTAAGGGCATTCCTCTGAATGTTGTGTGCTTGAGAGGTAATCTGGTGTGGGATTGGTGCAGGTCAGGCATTTTCACTGTCAAAGAAGTCTACAACACCATCAATAATCATAGAAGGAATTCTGAGCTCAGTATGGGTGATTGCAGCAATCATAAGAAAATTTTGAACATGTGAAAAGTGACTTGGTAGCTTTCCATTCAGAGTAAGATCAAAACATTCCTTTGGAGATGCTGGTTTGAGTATATTAGTTATAGAGTCCAATTGAGGAAAAAGGGGATTGAGTGTGAAGTTGTGTGTGAAATTTGTAGGGAAGAGGAAGAAAATTTAAAACTAGTTCCATTTCATTGTCATAGAGCTAAGTTATGTTGGAAGCTGTTGGGGGTTTCTTGGGATTGCCTGGGAAATAAGGAGTGTGGGTGTTGTGGGGCTGGTTGCAATGCTAAGAATTCTCCAACCATGACAGATAGAATAAGTTTTTCCACATACCTCCTATGGTGGTTGTGGAAAACTAGGAACCATTGGATTTTTTAGAAAACTTGGATGAGGGAAGAGAGGATTGCCCAAAAGGCTAGAGATGATTGGGTCTGATATGGGATATTATAGGTCTAAAGAATATACCGGTTCGCTGGGCCGGTCGTACAAGCCCAATATTGGAAAGGCTACCTCAATCGAGCAACAGTGGACTGAAAGGAAGTGGTCGAGCATCGGAGCAGACCTGGTCGAAGATCGACCTACTAGAGGAGAACTCATTTGATCGACCACTCGATAAGTGAAGAGCAATCGAGGGCGTGGCTTGAATGCGAGAAAGCGCGTGGACTTCGTCAGAGAATCCCAATGGAATATGCAGGAGAATAATCACCCTCTGCTCAGAGGGGCACGTGGCGAGAATACATTGGTGCAGAGCAATAGTGGCTATAACCACCCCTAACACCTCTGACACACGCACACTGTGTGTGTACGGACGGGCAGCGCTGGGAGGATAGCTCATCAAATCTGGGTAGCTCCTAGGGCAGGTATCTCACTCCTATATATATAGGAGTGAGCCTTTCTTGTTACTTACGATTTATTCATTTTATACTTATGAGAATTGAGTGAAATATACACTGACTTAAGCATCGGAGGCTCTTCACCGGAAAACCCCCCGGTGTGAGAGTTCTTTGCAGGTACGCGGTGTTCTAACGGCGAGGAGGAGGAACGCGAGCCGATTTCAAGCCGGTCGGAGTGTTTTGCGTTAACATTTTGGCGCCGTCTGTGGGACTTTCGTTCGAAAAGTGGTGTGCTAAGATTACCGAAGCTTAGTAGCTATGGCGGACGGAATTCCTAGGAGAGATTTGCAAGCATCGTTCGACGAGACGTGGACGACGACAAGGCCATTTGGAGCAGGCCCTCCTCCGGGCTTCTCCGGACCCTTGCCAACACCGGTGACCGATGTCTGTTCCACAAGGTGTGGGGGTCACGCCGGTGCATCCTGAAGCTGATGTGGGCTCAAGCCGAACTTAGGAGGCCCGTACGACTCAAGGAACGACAATTCCACTGCCGTTGCAGCCAGATCTGACCGTGGCGCTGCAACAAGGAGCGGTGGTGCAGGGAGTAGTGCCGCCGTGAGTGGAGGAGCAGCGCCTCGGCCAACAGGTGGTGATGACTAGGCAGAAGATGCAACAGATGATGGCGAATGCGGCGGCACAAGTGGTCCAGCAGGTCACCCAAAGCCTTTCTCGAGTGGCTGCTGGGCCGACGATCGTGGAGGAGGATGTGTCTAGCTATGGGGGAGATGGAGCTCCGCGAGATCTGGAGGTGAAGAGACTCGCGGAGCAGGTGAGACAGATGCAGGCCAAGATGGATGGTCAACCTGAGAGGCGTGCTCGAGGACACCCGTTCTCGAGGGAAATATTGGTTGCACCATTACCCGCGAATTTCAGGGACATGAGTTTTGGTGTTCAATGGGACTTCTGACCCATCGAGGCATGTAAGGGCGTTTGAGAACTTGGCTGTGTTACATGGTTATTCTGATTCTGTTAGTTGCAGGGCATTTTTGTCGACCTTGAGAGGAGGTGCGCTCGACTGGTTTCAGCAGCTCCCTCATGGATCGATCAAAGATTTCGACGATTTTGCGGAGAAGCTGATGACCCAATATGCGCGTGCTGTGGTGCAAGAGAAGACGTATTTGACTTTAATGGCCATGAGGCAGGGGGAGAAGGAGTCGCTGCGCAAGTACGTGGCTCGATATAATCAAACTTGTTTAGAGATCCCCACGGCTGCTGACGAGGTGAAGGCTGGAGGGTTGATAAAGAGTTTACGAGCAGAGCCCTATCGAACATCCTTGGCTAAAACCCCTGCTCGTACATATGACAATGTGTTGAAGAGGTGCAAGAAGTATATTAATCTAGAGGAAACGGAGGCGGAGTTTGCTAAGTTGGAAAAGTTGGCTAAGCCAGAGCCCAAGAAGGGGAGAGCGAACTCGCCTAGGAGGGTGTCGCCAAGGAGGAGATCGCCCAAGAGAGAAGGGCGTGGCAGGATGGACCGAGGACGGGAAGATAGGTGGAAGGATCGACTAGTATTTAGAGGAAAGCAGTTCCATAACTTTACGCCGCTGAACGCGAAGATGAGAGAGGTGTTGGTGGCCATTGAGAAGAAGATAGATGACAAAGATTTGACGTGGCCTAAGTCGAGGCATGAAGGACCGACACAGCTTAGGTCGAGGAGGTACTGCCGTTTTCATAAGGATTACGGGCATACGACAGAGTAATGCAGGCACCTCAAAGATGAGATCGAGCGCCTCAGTCCCAAAAAAGTTTCCGAAGACGTTTGGCATTACAGCGGGACATCTCAAGGAGTTTGTGTATGAGGACAAAGTGAAGGGGAAGGATAAGGGGAAATGTCGAGAAGATTCGGTGGAGAGAAGTGATCGAGATGATGATGAGGAAGATGAACCTTGAGGAGGAAGAGGTGATCGAGGAGGCGCTGGGGGTAAGTGGAGACGAGGGAGCAGAGATCGAGGAGGTCAGGAGGATCAGGGCCTTGTGAAGAGAGGGACAATATATATGATTTCAGGATGACCAACTGATGGAGACTCGAACAATGCAAGGAAGGGGCATGTTCGAGCAATAAAGAGGAAGAGAGAGGAGGTGGGGATTACTGCTCGAATGCCGGAAATAAGTTTTCGGGCAGAAGATGCGGAGGGAGTGGTGTTGCCCCACAATGACGCGCTGGTGATTACGGCGGAGGTGGCAGGCTTTGATGTGAATAGGGTGTTCATTGATACCGGGAGTTCGGTGGATGTAATGTTTTATGATTGTTTTGTGCAGATAAACAAGGAGCTCAATCTCGAGCTGAAATCAGCGACCACAGCCTTATACGGATTCAATGGAGGTGAAGTGATGCCAATGAGAGAGGTGAGTCTATCTGTCGCACTGGGGAAAGGAGCGACAAGGAAGGTGAGAATGGTAAGGTTCGTGGTCGTGGGTGCGGAGTCATCATACAACATCATAATGGGGAGGACCAGTTTGAATGCATTCCCGGTAATCGTGTCGACGTACCATTGGTGAGGTCGCAGGGGATCAGCTTACCTCGAGGAGTTGTTATCAAACCACGGTGAGCAACAATAAACAGCTCGCGAGGAAGCAGGTGAAGTCAGAAGAGGGAACGCTGAATCGACCTGCGAGTTCAAGGTCGAAGGAGGAAAAGAAGAAGGCAGATAAAGGAAGGAGAAGGTGGAGATGCAGCTAGGGAGTGAGATCGAGGAGATTCAGATGGTGGAAGGTTGCGAGTAAAGGAAGTTTCGAGTAGGGAAGGAGTTAGAGGAGCCCACAAGGTCGAAGTTGATTGGGTTGATAAGGGAGTTTTCGGATATTTTCGCGTATACTGCGGAGGAGTTAACGAGTATAAAGGCGAAGGTAATTGAGCATAGGTTGAATATTGATCTTTCGATGAGGCCAGTGAAACAGAAAAGGAGGCACCATGAAGCGGAGATGGATTAGGTGATCGAGCAGGAGGTTGAGAAGTTGTTGAAGGCGGATCATATTAAGGAGATCCAATTCCCTGAGTGGTTATCCAACACGGTGATGGTGTGTAAGTAGGGAGGCAAGTGGAGGATGTGCATTGATTTTCGCGACTTAAACAAGGCGTGCCCGAAAGATTTGTATCCATTGCCTAGGATCGACAAGCTGGTCGATTCTATTGCCGGATGCGAGTTACTCAGTCTGATGGATGCATCCCAGGGATATCATCATATTCCTTTGGCTCGGGAGGATAGGAAGAGAGTGAGTTTTATTACGAGCAGGGGCACTTATTGTTATGTGGTGATGCCCTTCAGTTTGAAGAATGCGGGTGCGACGTATCAAAGGCTGGTCGATAAAATTTTTAAGGAGCAACTGAGAAGAAATATGGAGGTTTACGTCGATGATATGTTGGTGAAAAGTAAGAAGGAGGCCGATCACGTGAACGATTTGAAGGAGACGTTTTTGACTTTGCGGAGATATAGTATGAAGCTGAACCCTGCTAAGTGTTCTTTCGGAGTGAAGTCGGGAAAATTTCTGGGGTATATGGTGACGAAAAGGGAGATCGAGGTGAACCCGAAAAAGGTGAGGGCCGTGATCGAGATGAAACCGCCCACGAAGGTGAAGGAGGTGCAGATCTTGACGGGACGGATTGCGGGTTTGAGCCGCTTCATATCGAAGGTGGCAGAGAAGAGCGGCCCCCTGTTTCAAACACTGAGGAAGAGCTCGAAATTCCAGTGGACGGAGGAGGCTCAGAAGTCATTTGAGGAGTTGCAGAAGGTGTTAGTCAGCCTACCTCTGTTGGCCAAGCCGGTCCATGGACAAGACCTTGTGCTATACATATCGATCGGGGAAATGGCGGTGAGTTCGATGTTGTTGCGGGAAGAGGGAACGGTGCAATTCCCAATCTATTATGTGAGTATGGTGATGCAAGGAGCAGAAAGGAGATATTCGAAGATCGAGAAGTGCGCCTTAGCAGTGGTGGTTACGGTGAGAAAGTTGCGGCCTTATTTTCTGGGCCATAAAGTGAAGGTGAGAACGAACATGCCTCTGGGAGAAACTTTAGGCCGACCCTCTGTATCCGGTTGGCTAGTGAAGTGGGCGGTCGAGTTGAGCGAGTATACGATAACATATGAGCCTAGGAGAGCGATCAAGGCGCAAGCGCCGGCTGATTTCATACAAGAAGGTACAAAAGTGGAGGAAGAGTTAGAAGGAGTTTGGCAGATGTTCGTTGATGGCTCGGTGTCGAGGGTTGGAGTAGGCTTGGGCATTGTGTTAATTTCGCCCAAAGGAGATAGCCTGGAGTTTGCAGTCAAAGTAGGGTACCGGGTGTCGAACAATGTGGCGGAGTATGAGGCGGTTATTAAGGGAATGCAGTTGGCTATGGCGGGAGGAGCTCGAAAGATTCAGGTGCATTGACCGCGCGTCGCGACACGGAAAATTTGAATTTATAATTATTTTCCTTAACTAACCTCTACTAACTAGTAGTAGTAGCGAGTAAGGGTCGATCCCACGAGGAGAAGGAACTAAGCTGTGACTATCTCGTATTAATTGAATTATAACTATGAAAGAAATAAAAAAGGGGGAATTGGCTTGATAAAAAAAAATAACAAAATAAAATAAAATTAAATAAAATAAGAGAAGTCCAGTTTTTCGGTTCAGTTATCACCCAATCTAAATCTACCGTTAACTAATTTCGACGCCTTCTTTAAATTGTTAATGAATTACGGATCCTAGCTAACAACAAGCTCTGTTAACCGAATTTTCCCTTACCGAATATTTAATCGAAATAAGCTCTTCGACTAAACCTAACTAGTGGACAACCTAGAATAAGCTCTCTAGATTTAATTCACTAGCAGCATTAATTTCTAATAAAATAGATCAGTCTAAGCAATGGATGCAAAAGCTCGGACCATTTAACTTATGCTCATGCTACCCTAGAGATGCACGACCCCTAGTTTACTACTAACGAAACAAGACAATAACAATTACGGATTAAAGTCTCGAATCTAGCAATTAAATCATGGATATTCAACCTAGCTAGCTAAACCAAATCAAACACCATAATTCATAAACACGATACACAGATAACATGAATCAACTCATCGACAAAAATAAATACAGCGTCTAGATTAATCAACGATAAATTCAAATCCTTAAATTCATAGACAAATTCAAGTTAGGGTTCAAACATCCCCTAAAACTGGATAAAAATACTAACCTCACATACTAATAAAAATAAATAATAAATAAAAGAGAGAATAATTATCTCCCTCTTGTGTACGAGTGCGGCTTCCCTCCGCGTGTGTAGCCTTCTTTCCTTCAGTCCGTGCGTTCGTAAGAGGAAAAATCTCAACCACCTCAAGGATGTAAGGCTCTTGATTCTCAACATGCTCGGCCGCTGGTTGTTTGATCTCGGATAGAAAAGATTGATTTTCAGTCATGCTCGGGGCAATTGATGGAGCTTTTACGTCATTTTCACTTTCAGACGGACTGTTATTGGGGGCCCCGGCTGTTATCGGGGGGGGCGGTAACAGCGAAAATTTGCTCCGTCTCGCCTTCTTCTTCATTCTCTTCGTCGCTTCGATTGTTTGTCGGCTCAAAACTAATTTCGTCCAGCACCTCAAGCTCCGTGTCGCTGCTCATCCTAAGCTCTCTGAAATCATCGTGGTTGGCTTCGGCTAGCCGACTCTTGGCTCGGGCATCCAATTCGCTCAATACGTCACCAAGTTTTTTGCTAATAGCCATCAAAGAATTTTGACACTATTCAAATAACTTCATCAACGATGGACTAGCCTCTTGTGTAAGCGAATGTTCTGAAGAGTAATGTGAGCCTCCATAGTGGAATTGAGATTCGTCGTGCTCATAAGTAGGCTCATAAGATCGAGAATAGTGTGGATTTTCATAGAATGATTTTCCACAATCTCCCCAACCGTAATGATTCCCATCGAAATTTGAGTATGCCCAATCATCTCGTTGATACCAATGTCTCTCGGTAGCTCTGCGTGCACTATACCTCTCGATCAAAAGTGGACAATCATCGGTGACGTGACGTGTGGTATGACATAGACGACATGGTTTCCTTAGAACTTGACGAACACACTCAATGGCTCCTTGGATCATAGCAGATATCCTAGCCTCACGATGTTGGTCTTTTATTTCCCTCTTTTTCATTTCACAATATGAATAGCAAGCGTAAGCACATTCCGAGCTCCAATACGCATCCATTTATAACGAATACCACCTGCAAAAGAAACCAAAAGAGAAAAAAAGGTGGATTAAAAGAGTCAAAGAAAAATAAAATAAAATGAAAACTAATCTAATTACCTAATTCAATTAATACTAACAAAAATCACAACTCAATTACACCACTCCCCGGCAACGGCGCCAAAATTTGACCGCGCGTCGCGACGCGGCAAATTTGAATTTATAATTATTTTCCTTAACTAACCTCTACTAACTAGTAGTAGTAGCGAGTAAGGGTCGATCCCACGAGGAGAAGGAACTAAGCTGTGACTATCTCGTATTAATTGAATTATAACTATGAAAGAAATAAAAAAGGGGGGATTGGCTTGATAAAAAAAAATAACAAAATAAAATAAAATTAAATAAAATAAGAGAAGTCCAGTTTTTCGATTCAGTTATCACCCAATCTAAATCTACCATTAATTAATTTCGACGCCTTCTTTAAATTGCTAATGAATTACCGACCCTAGCTAACAACAAACTCTGTTAATCGAATTTTCCCTTACCAAATATTTAATCGAAATAAGCTCTTCGACTAAACCTAACTAGTGGACAACCTAGAATAAGCTCTCTAGATTTAATTCATTAGTAGCATTAATTTCTAAGAAAATAGACCAGTCTAAGCAATGGACGCAAAAGCTCGGACCATTTAACTTATGCTCATGCTACCCTAGAGATGCACGACCCCTAGTTTACTACTAACGAAACAATTTAATAACAATTACGGATTAAAGCCTCGAATCTAGCAATTAAATCATGGATATTCAACCTAGCTCGCCAAACCAAATCAAACACCATAATTCATAAACACGATACATAGATAACATAAATCAACTCATCGACAAAAATAAATACGGCGTCTAGATTAATCAACGATAAATTCAAATCCTTAAATTCATAGACAAATTCAAGTTAGGGTTCAAACATCCCCTAAAACTGGATAAAAATACTAACCTAACATACTAATAAAAATAAATAATAAATAAAAGAGAGAATAATTATCTCCCTCTTGTGTACGAGTGCGGCTTCCCTCCGCGTGTGTAGCCTTCTTTCCTTCAGTCCGTGCGTTCGTATCTCTACTGCTGTGTCTGCGCGTTTTTCTTTTTCTGTCTCTACTGCTCCACTCTCGCAAGAATAATTACTCCCTGTATGTGACTCACCTCCCCAAATAAATCACGCCCCTCTAAGTCTTATTTCCCAAGTCAAACTCTCTCCTCCCTGACTTAATTTGTTTCCCACGTGTATTAACCCATTCACCAAATTAAATTGCTTGCACAAGAATTATTTCCAAACAAATTGGTTAATATTTGGGCCAAATCCTACTAACCACTAGCAGCCCACTTGCAACTCAAATATTGGGATTTGTATAAGTCATCCTTGAGCTCATGAGTTTGGGCCGAAATAATGGGCTGGTATTGGACGCTCCAAAAATTGTTGGTGTAAAATCCCGTCCAAAGCTCTCGTTCACAAATGAGCTGAAAATAAATATAAAAATATTAATGTGTATGAATCCATCCAAATAATAAATAAGTAGAAAAATATAAATGTGCGAATAAATTAAGTGTATAAAAATACACTATTAAACATATAAAATAAGCACATTTTTCGACCTATCATGCATTCTGACTCTCAACTGGTTGTGGGCCAGTTCCAGGAGGATTTCAAGGTGAAGGAAGAAAGGATGCAGAAGTACGTGGAAGAGATGAAGAGGTTGCGAGAGGAGTTTAGCTCATTCGAGCTGGTGCAGATACCTCGATGGGAGAACGGTCGAGAAGATCTGTTATCCAAAATTGCACATAATCTGGTCGACTGTAAGAGCAGAAGTGTAACTTTGCTGCACATGGAGAAGAGTGTGGTTGAATGTGAGGTGGTCGAAATAGAGGAGGCCGATGACTGGAGAGCCTCGATATTAAAGGAGTTGAAGGAAGGAGGGGCAAAGGTGTTGAGGAGGTTCTTCGAGCATGGAGGAGTGTTGTATAAGCGGTCGTATGCTGGACCTCACTTGAGGTGTGTTACGCGAGAGGAAGGTCGATATGTGCTAAGGGAGACGCACGAAGGGTGCTGCAGTGATCATAGCAAGGCAGGTTCCTTGGTGGCTAAAATTCTGAGGGCAGGATATTTCTGGCCAACTATGAATGAGGATGCAAAAATGATGGTGAGGAAATGGTTGCAATGTCAGAAACACGGTCCACTTATTCATCAACAGGCGGAGACGATGACTACGATGAGTGCCCCTATCCCATTCACGCAGTGGAGCGTCGATCTGGTGGGGCCGATGCCGTAGGGAACTGGGCAAAGGAAATTCTTGATTATGGCGGTGGACTATTTCACGAAGTGGGTGGAGGCCGAACCATTGGCCAAGATTACGGAGGAGAAGGTCATACAATTTTTATATAACAGTATTTGCTGCAGATTTGGTGTCCCGAAGGTACTGGTGTCCGACAACAGGACACAATTCAATGGCAAACGGATTCGAGCATGGTGCGAAGACATGAAGATCGAGCAACATTTCGCATCGGTCGCTCATCCACAAGCCAATGGACAAGTCGAGGTGACCAATAGGATCATACTGAACTGCCTAAAAACCAGACTGAAGAAGGCGTCGGGTGCATGGGTTGACGAGCTCACTTCTGTACTTTGTGTTGTGACCATTTTTGTTGTTGTCTTTATTGGTATTTTATTGGTCGTTTTCCCCATTTTAGGTCATTTATTAGGATTTTCCAGTTCATTTAGTCGTTTCGTGTGTTTTTATTGTTATTTTGGTATTTGTGGTATTTTTGTTAGGTTCTTTCTATTTTTCCTTGGTTTTTGTGTCGATGTGATTTCAGGTATATGTCCGTTTATTGAGTTTTCGAGTCACGTGGGACTCGGGGAAGCTAATCGAGAGCACGAGAGCATAAAAGATTAATATTGTAAGCTGCCAGGCCTTAGCGGCCGTTATGGACCTTAGCGGCCGCTAACCCTTTGTTGATAGCGCCGCTATGAGAGGATAACTGGGACAGAGAGGTTTAGTTCAAATGCCTTAGCGGCCGCTAACCCAGGCTGGACTGCAACACAAAATTTCTTTTCCTCAAAACATGGCATGAGTTGGAAAGCTCGGTAGTGGAGCACTTAGGGGACAAAACTTACCTGGAAATAGGGATGGAAGGCTATAAGAACATGCTACCTTGGTCATGGAAGAGGACTAAATCTTCTTCACCATCACACTTCATCTTCTTCACTATTATTTTTACTTCCTTTTACACCATCTTTCCTCTATCTTTTTCTTGGGTTGTTTTTGGAGTTTGTACTTTTGGTTTGGAAGACTTTTGTTGTAAGGAACATTAAGTTTGCATTTGCTCTTGGATTTCACATTACCAAGTAAGTTGTTTTCTTCATTTCATGATTTTGAGAATGGTTTATTTGTATGTGAATGTTTATGTCAAACTTATTATGAACAACTAATCTTCTAACTAGGGTTAGGGGATAATCGTTTCGGTTCGTTCTCACTTATGTGTATGTCAATTACTCAATCTTTACGAGTTTTACTTATTTCACGATTGAATGCTTGATCACCATTTTAATCTAAACAATCGATTTCAAAACCGAGAGGGGCGAAATTGGTAGAACTTGACTCGTTTAGAGTAGACATGTTCGGAAACGTATTGTCTATGTGTTAATTGTCTCGTTAATTTACTCATTGATGTTTTTCCTTATATTATGAGAGTTAGTAGGTAAAACTGCTAAATGAGTTAGTTAATCGAGCCTTTTAACCGAGTAATTGATTGTCGTCACATTTATGTAAAACCGAAGACGATTGTCCCCGATACCCTAGTCATTTACATCTCTTGGAATTATTTTCATCATTTTAGTTCATTTATATCTCTTTCAATTATTTTTATAAGTTGAGATATTAAATTGTTCTAGTTAAGAATTATTAGTAAAAATCAAACCAACAACTTGAATTAGAGTGTGTAGGATTATTCTCGTTTTAGTGAACGAATAAACGTACCAAATAGTCCGGCTAACCTTCCTTGAGAACACGACTTGGTGTTTGAATCTTTTGATTCTACTCCGGTAAAATAAAACTATAACAAAATGGCGCCGTTGCCGGGGAAGGCAAGTAGGATATTCGGTTTTGGTGTTTATCTTATTTTCCGTATTTCTCTTGTTCTTGTGATATTTGTTTAATTTTAGTGTTTCTCTTGATTTGTTATTTTCCATTTCTCTTTTTTTTTTGTTTGAAAAAATCCTAAAAAAAATAAAATAAAATAAAAAATTAATTATTATATATATATATATATATATATTTCTTGGTCTCGTGTGCCTTGGTTGTTTGCCTTTCTTGTGTGACGTGTTTTACTTGAGGAGCTCTGATGGACCCGTACGGCTATTCTTATGCCGGAAGCTCGTCTCGTGGATACCCCGACAACTACCAAGAGAAGATGCACTCATATGGAGAACCGCCCTATCCGTATCCGAGCTATTCAAATTCCTATTGCTATGACGGATACTCTACATCCCAAGAGTATGACCCGAGCCATTCTTACACGACATCTCAAGGCGGATACGATTCTTACACTCCAAATCACTACGAGACGCCTTATTACCAACCTTCATCTCCCGACTATCACCAAGAGGTTTTGACGAACACTCGAGAGGTACTTGCGAACCTCCTATCGATCATAGATGAGTTTCGTAATTGGAGGATCATTCCCGTTCCATCCGTTCTCCAAACCCAACTCACGAAGTTCAACTCTACCATAGTTTCTTTCCTCGACTTGAACGCATCTCATATTTCGCTTGGTAGATATTCTTCTTTATCGGCGAGAGTTTGTCAAGAAAGCACACGGTTAGAGGGCGAGTTTCGAGCTATGGTTGATCAGTTTGTCTCTCTCAAAGAGGGGGGCCTCACTCTCGTTTATGATGGAACACAATCTCTCGACACGAGGGAGGACATTGGCGATTTAGTCGTTAGAAGAATCTCTTATCATGACGATCTGGGATGGCAATCCACGTTGGAAACGTCAAACCTACCCTCTGGTGATGGTGCGTTGAATTCGATTGCTATTGATGAAGGTGAGTGTATGGACTCGGAGGCAAATACGGTGCATGGTATGGGGGATAATTCGCTTGAAGATTCGATTGTGCCGAGTGGTGTTGAAAGAGCTCGGGATGATGATTGTGAGGAAGAGATAGTTCATGATGTCGTGGATGAGGTCGAGGAGAATGCCGAGTCATTATATAAGGTCATTGACCCGAAGTGTGACCCGGCTCATGATGTTGAGTACGAAGTGGTTCCCATGTCCTTTGGGTCACCATTTTGTGTTATCGAGGATTGTAAACAACTGGAGGAGTTTAGTGCGTACACACACGTGCTTCCGACTGTCAAAATTATCAAGCACACGTCCGAGATGGCATTGGTGATGACCGGGATGGATTCGACATGCTCCACAGACATGTTCATAATTCCGGAGGTTGACAACAAGGACTTGGTACGTAAACATCTATATTTTCTTTTGATAGGTGTTGATATTCGTGCTCGAAATCACAAGAACACGACCACGAGAGTTTACCTTGCCCACCTATGTTCCGTACTACCAACGGGACTACTGTTGGAGAATACAAAGGCGTGGCATGATCGACACTTCTTCTTGGACCCCGGTTGATTTGTACACAGGTTTCGTCAAGCTAATGACATTAAACAAGCGCTTCTTGGGAGGCAACCCAAGTGATTTACTGCTTTCTTGTGTGTTTCGTTTATGCATTTTAGTTTATTTTTATTTTTGAATAATGGGAGTTTTGGAGTGTTGTGATTTTCTTGCCAGGGACGAGCATGTAGTATGGAGATTTAGCTACGCGAAAACGACCATAGTCCCGAGTTGATCATGGGCGAAAGAATTGCATGTGAACACTTATCCTCATCGACGCACCTTCGGTTTGCACACCCTTTTCTCTTTTTGTTTTGGCTATTTCGAGTTTTGTGTTCTTGTGTTAGATTCTAAATTGCTTCAATTGCTAAGTTTTGATTTTTGACTTTCCGGTTACGTGTGGAAGCAATGAGGACATTGCTTCATTTTTAAGTGTGGGGGAGTCATGCTTATATGGTGAATCGGTCTAGTATCTAGGTTGTTGTGTTGGCGAGCATGTGGGATTGGTGAATTATATGATTTGTTGATAATTGTTTGATGAAATTGGGAAGTTGTGATGACGGATGTATTTACCATTGCCTCAATATTTACTTGATTGCTTTGAGTGACATTTATTTACCTTGTGAGGTTTTGATCCTTACTTTTCTTTCTTGAGAGATATTGGTCGTATTCTCGTATGATTAGAACTTGCCTTGAGTCTATTTGAAAAGAATTGGTTAGAGTTTGAAATTGCAAAAATGATTGAGGTGTTTTGTTTGTTAGCTCATTTTGCCTTGTTCTTTGATCCTTAAATTATATTCCTAGTAACCCGTTTGAGCCTTGAGCCGTTTCATGTCAGCCGTACATATAGTGTATTTTGTCGATTGATATGCGTGATGATTGGTAAAGACGGAGTCATTGTTGAATGAGGTGAAAATCGAGTTGCATTTTATGCTTGACAATAAAAAAAAAATACATGAGAGCTCGCAAGATGAATCGATTGGATTCTACTCCGCTTACTTGTTATTCATTTTAACGAGTAATGAGTATTGGGAAACCACTTTAGGACACTTGGATGACCTCCAATGTTTAAACCTAAGGAATATTGTCCTTACGATTCGAGCTTGTTCGGAAATAGTAACTCTCTAAATAAAAAAAAAAATTGTGCAATAAGTCAAGCAAACTTGCGAGTCGATTGGAGCATTTATGTGTTGTTTGTGGAGACATTGGTGGATGGTATGTATGCTATCTTGTTGATTTTGGTCGAGTGGCGGACATTCGAGTATTCTGTTACTTGAAAATTTTGATTGTTCATTTGAGCTTCTTGTCCATATATATATCCGTACCTTTACCTACAGCCCACATTAGAACCGAAAAAGTCCTCTTAATTCAAAAATTTTGTGCTTTGATTAATTCCGAGTAATTTAGACGATCGGCAAGAATATGTTGAAACGTGAATATCGACCAATTTTGAGCGAAATTATCACATATTCAAGCAAGAAAATGAGTGAGGCATATATAATGATTTACGTGTTGAGAGTTTGTCATTTTAAGGCCAAGTCGATATTTGAGGCATATGGTAGAACAATCGTTGGAATTCGACTCGATAGAGTTAAACATTTTGAGGTATGTCTTATTTGAAACCGTATCCATGTTCGTGTTTTGTTTTCTTTTCTCTTTGTTCGGGACGAACAAAGGTTTAAGTGTGGGGGAGTTGTTGTGACCATTTTTGTTGTTGTCTTTATTGGTATTTTATTGATCGTTTTCCCCATTTTAGGTCATTTATTGGGATTTTCCAGTTCATTTAGTCGTTTCGTGTGTTTTTATTGTTATTTTGGTATTTGTGGTATTTTTGTTAGGTTCTTTCTATTTTTCCTTGGTTTTTGTGTCGATGTGATTTCAGGTAGTTGTCCGTTTATTGAGTTTTCGAGTCACGTGGGACCCGGGGAAGCTAATCGAGAGCACGAGAGCATAAAAGATTAATATTGTAAGCTGCCAGGCCTTAGCGGCCGCTATGGCTCTTAGCGGCCGCTAACCCTTTGTTGATAGCGCCGCTATGAGAGGATAACTGGGACAGAGAGGTTTAGTTCAAATGCCTTAGCGGCCGCTATGGCCCTTAGCGGCCGCTAACCCAGGCTGGACTGCAACACAAAATTTCTTTTCCTCAAAACATGGCATGAGTTGGAAAGCTCGGTAGTGGAGCACTTAGGGGACAAAACTTACCTGGAAATAGGGATGGAAGGCTATAAGAACATGCTACCTTGGTCATGGAAGAGGACTACATCTTCTTCACCATCACACTTCATCTTCTTCACTATTATTTTACTTCCTTTTTCACCATCTTTCCTCTATCTTTTTCTTGAGTTGTTTTTGGAGTTTGTACTTTTGGTTTGGAAGACTTTTGTTGTAAGGAACATTAAGTTTGCATTTGCTCTTGGGTTTCACATTACCAAGTAAGTTGTTTCCTTCATTTCATGATGTTGAGAATGGTTTAATTGTATGTGAATGTTTATGTCAAACTTATTATGAACAACTAATCTTCTAACTAGGGTTAGGAGATAATCGTTTCGGTTCGTTCTCACTTATGTGTATGTCAATTACTCAATATTTACGAGTTTTACTTATTTCACGATTGAATGCTTGATCACCATTTTAATCTAAACACTCGATTTCAAAACCGAGAGGGGCAAAATTGGTAGAACTTGACTCGTTTAGAGTAGACATGTTCGGAAACGTATTGTCTATGTGTTAATTGTCTCGTTAATTTACTCATTGATGTTTTCCCTTATATTATGAGAGTTAGTAAGGTAAAACCGCTAAATGAGTTAGTTAATCGTGCCTTTTAACCGAGTAATTGATTGCCGTCACATTTATGTAAAACCGAAGACGATTGTCCCCGATATCCTAGTCATTTACATCTCTTGGAATTATTTTCATCATTTTAGTTCATTTATATCTCTTTGAATTATTTTTATAAGTTGAGATATTAAATTGTTCTAGTTAAGAATTATTAGTAAAAATCAAACCAACAACTTGAATTAGAGTGTGTAGGATTATTCTCGTTTTTGTGAACGAATAAACGTACCAAATAGTCCGGCTAACCTTCCTTGAGAACACGACCCGGTGTTTGAATCTTTTGATTTTACTCCGGTAAAATAAAACTACAACACTTTGGGCATATCGAACAACGTTGAGGTCGACAATAGGGGAAACCCCCTTCAGCCTGGTCTACGGCATGGAGGCATTACTTCCGGTGGAGATCGAAGTCCAGTCCCAGAGATCGAGCACATATGATCCTGAATAGAATGAGAACTTGATGATGGCGACCCTCGACAAGGGTCGAGGCATATAAGCGGAGAATGCGGGCAGCACATGACAGAAAGGTGAAGGTCAGAAGGTTCCAAGTGGGTGACCTGGTCTGGAAAAGGGTGGACGTGCTAAAGCATGTGAGAAAGCTCGAGCCCAACTGGGAAGGACCATATCTGGTCGAGAAGGTCCATGCGGGAGGAGCATACTCGCTCAAAGATGCCGAAGGAAGATCACTCTCCAGGTCATGGAACGTGGCTAATTTGAATAAATATTATGTTTAAATTTTTCTTTAGCTTCTCTCGTTTCTCCTTTTTTCTTTTGTTAGAAATGTTTCACAAAAATGATGTAATCGAATTCTCAGTTTCTGATTAATGAAATTCCATTTACAAGTTGCAATACCTTGTCTAATTATTGCTTCATCCTACTTTGCATATGTGGTGTCGCACGACAACTGGCTGCTCGAAGATAAAAATCCATCATGATTAAGGCCGAGAGGCTGGATGGTCGCATGTAACGACCACCACTTTGAGGCTAGACATGTGCTCGAAGACGAAAAATCCATCATGAGTAAGGCCGAGAGGCTGGATGGTCGCATGTAACGACCACCCCTTTGAGGGTGGACATGTGCTGGAAGACAAAAAATCCATCATGATTAAGGCCGAGAGGCTGGATGGTCGCATGTAACGACCACCCCTTTGAGGGTGGACATGTGCTCGAAGACAAAATATCCATCATGATTAAGGTCGAGAGGTTGGATGGTCGCATGTAACGACCACCCATTTGAGGGTGGACATGTGCTCGAAGACAAAAAATCCATCATGACTAAGGCCAAGAGGCTGGATGGTCGCATGTAACGACCACCCCTTTGAGGGTGAACATGTGCTCGAAGACAAAAAATCCATCATGACTAAGGTTGAGAGGCTGGATGGTCACATGTAACGACCACCCCTTTGAGGGTGGACATGTGCTCGAAGAAAAAAAATCCATCATGACTAAGCCTGAGAGGCTGGATGGTCGCATGTAACGACCACCCCTTCGAGGGTGGACATGTGCTCGAAGACAAAAAATCTATCGTGACTAAGGCCGAGAGGCTGGATGGTCGCATGTAACGACCACCCCTTTGAAAAGGGACTTGTTTTCAGTGGCATTTAAGTCATCGTGATCAATTAATTCATTAAGATTAATCAAGGAGATTAATGGTGTGACTTAAGTAGTCGATGTACATGACATCGACGCACAGCGACAGCACAAGCTCATCGATAATAAAAACAACATACAAGATAACACATCGACAGGTGCATAAGCGGGAAAATAACAAGAAAATTTCGCATACTTCAACAAGAACGATATTCATTCACTTAAAGAAAAAGAGTACAGAGTTCAGCAAAAATTAAAATTACAACAGCTTCAAGAGGCGGCGTTAGCAGGATCTTGTAAAATATGCTCGACATTGGCATCATCATCACTAGGAGTTTGCTCCGGAGGTGGCTCGAGCTGCTGCTGAACTGGCTCAATCGGCTGACTCGAGCTAGAAGTCGACTCAGTCACATTGGACAGCGGGTTTTGACGGCAGCCTGAAATTACGCTTCAGCAGGTCGTCATTATTTACGACGAGCTCGAGGAGACCCGACCACCAGTCGTGGTCGGCAGGCAGATCGAGGGCACTTTGATAGCCAGCGGGGGCTTTGGGCATAGCATCCCAGATGGTCTCCATGTTGAACTCCTCGAAATCGTCTTCGGGTATCTGGGCCCCCGTCTGCTTCATGATAGCCCCAAAGAAGTGGGTGCCATACTCCTGCACATCCTTCAGATATTGTGGTGACTGCTTGAAGGCAGTCACCACTTGTTAGCGGTAGCTTTGCAGGAAGCGTTGACCAGCAGTGGTGTGGAAGACCATCCTCCGTGCCCGGAGAGCAGCCTCATCGATTAGAGGCTTACCCCTCTGCTCAAAAGCAATGCTCTCATGCGCTTGAGCCGCCTTCTCGTCCTCGAGCGCAACCTCGAGAGCCTTCTGTTTAGCCCCCTCAGCTTCCAGGGCAGCTTTGAGGGCCTCTTTCCCATCCGCTCAGCCGCGAGCGCCTCCTCAAAAGACTTGAGGGCCCCTTCGAGCGTTTCTTTCTCGGCGGTGAAGACCTTAGCCTCGGCGGCCGCTTATTTTATTTTCGTTTGAAGTGCGTGACCATTGACAACGAGCTCAGACACCCGGTCACTGAGGAGGAGAGATCCTCGCTCGATCGCAGGGATGGAGCGACTCGAGCTGGCTAAAGTCTGCTCGATCAATGGCGCAAGTTCGACCATCCCCTATAAGGACATATAAAAGGAAGAGTTAGAGCACAAACAATAAGAACAAGTAAAATAAAGTAAATATTCACTAAGTTATAAGGGCTTACCTGAGCCAGCCATCGGGCGATGCGATCGCCTTGGTCATGAAGGGTACGATCGTCATTGTAACGGTTGGTAGGAAGGTCGATTGGAGGGAGAACATTCCTAAGGAAGGATGATACCCCCACGCCATCGAGTGTGGTTATCGAGACAGCGGTCTCCTCAAGGCGGCGACGCTTGTTAGCTCCTTCATCCCCCTCAACAGGGGGACGCTTAAGTTGACTCTCCTCGAGCAGAGTCTCCTCAAGAGAAGCAGGTATGTGGACGACCGGGGTGGTAGACTCACGAAGAGGAGATTGTGGTTGAGGAGATGCTGGCAGCTCGAGCTGTTCGGACTGCTCGGGCTGCAGTTTGACGAGGGGATCGACCTCCATAGAGGGATGTGTCTGCTCGGGCGGCGGTGAAGTCGATCGGGTGGATTGGGAGGCGGTCGAGCCAGCAGGCTTCGAGCTCGACCCCTCAGTAGCCTTCCTCTTCAGGGGAACTTTCCTTTTAGGCAGGGGGATGACATGCATCTCTATAAGAAACCACGAACAAGTTAGAGCCAAAACAGGTAAATCACATATAGAATAAAGACATGGCAATACTCGAGCATACTTAACAATAAATACCTGGGTAGCCCTCGATCCAGATAAGATCGAAAGTTTTCTGACTAGGGAGAAAACAATGTTTGTGGGTGAGAAGACCATAAAAATGTAAGAGTTCCTCATCCTCGAGCAAAGTCTTCGACGCAACGGGTTTGCTATTCCATACGGCAATCCGTTGGTCGAAGAGGGCGTTTGAAGAAGGTGTTGAATACTCGCGTGGGAGCTCCTTAAGCCACGGAGTTGGCGTCCAAGGGAAAGCAGGTTTAGGCTCGACAAAAGCGAATTTTTCTTTCCACTTGGGAACGTTTGAGGGGGTGTCCGAAATAAAGTGGACGTTGTTGCGGCTCTTGAGGTAGATCCCCTGAGAATGTTTCGAGGGTGTGTAGCAGTAATGGAAAAAGTTTAGGTCGAGATGACCTAGACGAATATGGCAGAGAATGATGAAGATGGTTATAAAACGGATAGCATTCGGAGGGAGCTGTTTCAGGGGAAGATCAAACCACTTACAAAGGTCGAGCAAGTCCTGGCATAAAGGAAAACGGACATCGAGTTTGAACTGAATTTCGAAGAAAGTGTAGCAATTTTTTAGAGGGTTATCGTAAGTATCCTGAGGACCAGGAGATACGAAAGCCCAGCTAGCAGGATGGCCGACTTCATCGGCATTCAGCTAGCCGGCTATAAGAGCGCGAGAAGAAGTCTTCTTATATGTGGAGGAGACCTTAATTGACTTACCCTTCTTCTGGGTAGCCTTAGAAGAGGTAGCGATAGGGGCACCTTGGGATGTAAGAGGAGCAGCGGTGGTCGAAGATTTTGCAGCGGATTGAGAAGGAACGCTCTTCTTAGGAAGGCTCGAAGAAGTGGCCTTAGAAAAGACGGAGTGGTGAGAAAGAGGAACATCATCTTCGTCCTTCTCGGCAGCGGCCTCAGTAGCATCAAGCGCCGCCTCAATGGCGTTAGAGGCCCAAACGCCAGTCGACGGCGAGAGAGGGGAATGTTGTCAAGAGTGTCCTCGTCTGATTCGTCAATCAGACGATGAGGTTGGGGAGAAGGAGGAGGTGTTGAATAATCGGAAGGGCGAAGAAAGCTGAGAGGAACTGGGTTGTAAATTTCCTCCACTGAGCGAGAAGGAGAGTGGGGAACAAGTCGGCGAATTGGGGATGACGATGCAGAAGCAGTGTCTTGACCGGAGTAGTGGTCGATCTCATTTGAAGCAGCAAAATTTGAAAAACAAGGAAGAAAGAAATAAAAAAAGGGGACTTTAGGTTGTTCCAGGGAGAAACGAGGACCAACAAAGGGGAGGAAATTTCATGGTTGGAGTATAGAGAAGATTTCAGAGAGGGGGGAATTAACAGGGAGTATTGAAGAATAGACAAATAAAAACGCATAAATACAAAATTGAAATGTAGGAGACTTACTCATGGTTGCAGTAGAAAGCGGTCGCTGGAAAATTCTTGAAGAAAGCGCGAAGAGCAGGAAGGCGCAGTTTGTAGAGGAGGAAATTAGGGTACAAGAAGACTCAGAATTTGCAAAGGTGAGAAAAAGCTGAAAAATTTACTAAGTACTGTATTTATAAGAGAACAGAGGAATAAGGTGAAGAGTTAGTGGAGATATCCGTTAGATAAAAAGGAGATCTAACGGTGGGGAGAAATTAAGGAGGCATAGATAGCGAAGCGGCGTAAATCGCGAGGAGACGTGATGATTAAAGGTACTGAGCTGAAAAGACGCGTGGCAGACGAAAATCGCACTAACAATAAAAGGAAATAAAGGGCGGCTAAAATGCGCCATAAAATCGGTCAAGTGGTCGAAGAATGGTAGTGACATCGGTCAGGACGATCGAGAGAGGAGATCAGATCCAACCAGGAGATCGAGAGGTCGACAGATCGAAGAAGACAACACGAATTCACTCTTGGATCGAGTCATTTAGACTCGACCAGAGTGGGGGGGACTAGATGATATGGGATATTATAGGCCTAAAGAATATACCGGTTCGCTGGGCCGGTCGTACAAGCCCAATATTGGAAAGGCTACCTCAGTCGAGCAACAGTGGATTGAAAGGAAGTGGTTGAGCATCGGAGAAGACCTGGTCGAAGATCGACCTACCAGAGGAGAACTCATTTGATCGACCACTCGATAAGTGAAGAGCAATCGAGGGCGTGGCTTGAACGCGAGAAAACGCGTCGACTTCCTCAGAGAATCCCAACGGAATATGCAGGAGAATAATCACCCTCTGCTCAGAGGGGCACGTGGCGAGAATATATTGGTGCAGAGCGATAGTGGCGATAACCACCTCTGACACCTCTGACACACGCACACTATGTGTGTACGGACGGGCAGCGCTGGGAGGACAGCTCATCAAATCCGGGCAGCTCCTAGGGCAGGTATCTCACTCATATATATATATAGGAGTGAGCCTTTCTTGTTACTTACGATTTATGCATTTTATACTTTGGAGAATTGAGTGAAATATACACTGACTTAAGCATTAGAGGCTCTTCACTGGAAAAACCCCCCGGTGTGAGAGTTCTTTGCAGGTACGCGGCGTTCTACCGGCAAGGAGGAGGAAGGCGAGCCGATTTCAAGCCGGTTGGAGTGTTTTGCGTTACCAGGGTAATTTTCAGTGAGGTGAGAGTGATAGTGGGTAGGAGCTTGTCTGTTGGAGAAGATGTGAGCAATGTGAGGATGAGGGATGATAGGTGAAGTGAGGGTATCAGGGAGGTCAAGATGCTTAGGGGAGGGTGGGGTGAACATGTATTCGTAGCTGTTAGTTGCTACATGATCAATTGGAGATTGTGGTTGAGAGGTAAGGCTTTCAATGAAGAGGATAATCTGCAGTTGTGGGATTCTTATAGGGACTTCTTTGGAGGTTCAGTGGAGGCATATACTGTGGGTGTGTTGTGGATTTTGGAAAGAGCTATGGAATATAATTTCAAGAAGGTAACCTGCTACTTGAACTGCAAGGATGTTGTGGATCTAATCAAGGAAAAATTGGAAGCTGAGGATCCTGCAGATGAAGTGGATAGGAGACTTCATTATGTGTGCTCTGCTTTTTCTTTCTNCTTTGCAAGGGGATTTATAATCTGATTTCCTCATGTACCATAGACTGACATAGTGTTGGGTTATGTTGCTTTGTGCCTACTTCGGCCTCGTTATGTAAGACTTTGGTTTGAGCTATAATATTTGTTTGTTTGTCATTTGAAAAAAAAAAAGACTTGTTGGTCATGATGGAGGCAATTTTTGACAATGTATTTATATACATCTGTCTGTTAGTTGACATTCATAAAGGCGTGTTCATATCCAACAAATACAACTGCTTAATATGAGCCATATATTCATGATTCTTTACAAAAATTGGAATCAACAAGAAGTGGAAGTGCAATACAATGAACAACCATGTTAACTTGGAAAGGCAACCGACAACCATCGTAATGTTTCAGATATTTCTTAGATTTTCAATAATTCAATGTCAATGGAGTTAATGCACAAGTTGCATTTTTCGTATTGGTTTCAAAGTTTTAATTTTTTCAAACCTGCATGAAAGTGAAAATGAACTCACAACAAAAATCAGAAGATTCCAAATCAACACACAAAACACTTCAAAAGATAGAAAAATGACGCGCTGATGTCTGTTTTTTAGTTACCAAAGGTTAGACTACCAACCAAACAAAAGGACCATGTATCTAGTATCATTACACTTCATTAAAACAGATATTATCATGTCAATCAGCAGCCACGAGAAGAACAAAAAGAACATAAGCTTGTCATAGCCTAAATCTGATCCCTGTTACTAACACTTAAATCTCAACCCTAAACTTGATCACTTTATCCGGTGTCTGGTCCGACGTGTGTGAACATGCATGAAGAACCAACCAAAATGCCACTATCAATCACAAACTGTCGAGCACCATGGTTTTGCAACAATCTCTTGCCATTACCATGAATTACATCAACTTTATAAACCTTCTTAGAAAATAAAATGAGGACCTCCTTAGTGTAGTTGTTAAAGTATCCCTCGATATGGTCTCTCCAAAAAGGCATTGGAATTGGCTGCATGTTTGTCAGTTCATTTCAGCTTAATGGATGGGAAATATATATGAAATAGTATTTATTTGAATAAATAAAAACTTAAGCAGTGTTTACTTACGAAGCACGCCCGGTCAATGTGCGATTTTTTATGTCCAAACAAAAGTGGTATATCGGCGTTCTTTCACAACTAGTTTTGTCCGTCACCATAACTTTGAAATGGAAATTGTTGATTCTCTTGAAAAACAGAATGTAATGTACTTCAATGTATTCTGCCTGAATGTAAGCATCCCATCATTCGACCAAGGTCGGCTGATTATCCACCATTTTCAGAGTTACTTTATACTCACGTCCTTCTAAAGTCTGGATTATACATTTTTGTGGAAGCTCTGATCCATAATGTTTCCAAATTGCTGGAGGGAGAGACTAAGTAAACGAAGTTTAAAATAGAGATGAATATAATGTACACCAAAAGATCTAGTATGAAAAATAACCTAACATGTTATGCTATCATTTAGAAAGACCCTCGTACCAGGGAAGTCATTTGTGTATCAAGAATGATCTTAAAAAATCTTGTCCACTCGTCAGCAATGACAGAACACCTAAGAAAAACACATTCAAATTAACATTTAAAGAACTATACTCTGCCCTTCTTCTTTTGGATTGTATGACAAACACAAAATGTTGCCTATGACACACATAGTTATCTTAAATTAATTACCACAGCAAATATGACACAAAATAGTACCATTGTTGTTATATTTTCATAGATTCATATCATATGAGAAGGTCTTTTTCCAATGAAGCTGTTTAGAAATCAGAGAACAAGATAAGATGAGAATCCAACACAGCTGCTCATTCCAATCTAGACCCTATCGTGAAAATATACAAGTAAACTCCACAAACCAATTTAACAGTTTTTATGGACAAAATCAGAGCCAATAGAGTACATCCAAAAAAAAGCACAATGATGAACAATTTGTTGAAACCACATTTACCAAGATCCTGAAAAGCTAAACCAAACAAACTAACCAAACCAAAACAACAGATAAATGAAAACAAATTAAGCTACAACAATGAAAACAAATTAAGAAAGACAACATTCAATACTGAATAGCCTCAACAAATTTACCATCAAAGTTCGAAATGAAAACAAAAGGATTCACAGACAATGGCCAATAGGCGAAAAACACTGATCCAAATCAGTCCCACCAAAATGCAAAACAATTAAAAAAAACTAGAAGTCGCCCATTACGTACACAAAAACGAAGGATAAAGGTAACCTTAACACCAAATTGGATTATGCACCAATACGTACAATTTACCTAGAATTTGGACATAAGAAAAGTCGCCCAAAACCCTTGTGATGAATTATTTTTTCTTCGGTAAGTTCTGTTTCAAAAATTGGACGAAATGGACCAAAATTCAGCGAAATTCAACGAAATTAAATCTCACCGAAGACACACAAATACACAAAAAATAGCATGCATTTACCTCACATACCTTCGTGTTGAGTAGGAGTTGCGGAGTTTAGGGTTCCATTTGCAACCCGATTTTCAGGTTTTATTCTTATACTAGTGCGTGGCCCGTGCGATGCACGGGAAAACAATATTACGATTGTATTATAAATTAAATATATAAATAAAATTAATCATGATTTATCCATTATTTTAAAATTAAACTGGGTTGGACACAGTCCGACCGAGTGGATCGAGAACCGGTTTATAACCATCTAGTTTGCTTGAATAAAATATTTGCTCTCGAATCCGTCAACACCAGTCGGTTGGATTGGTAGGATCGATACGATTTTTTAAATAAATTTTGTTATATTTAAAATTATTTTAAATAAAATTACATATTTGAATAAAATAGATATTTATAAATTATTTATCGATTAGTTTAAACATTTGAATTTATAAATTGTTTAGATAAAAAGTACTATATATATATATCTATATATATATATATATATATATATATATATATTAAAATATTTATGAATTAAAATCTGAACAAATCAGAAATGATTTAATAAAATAGCTTCATCGTTTCGATGACGGTCTAGTTCTGAAAACTTATATTTAATGTACATTAATAAATGTTATAATAAACTAATATTTAATTCACATAAATATTAATAAAATGATATATAAATAATCATAAATCATTAAACTTGTTGTCATAAAAGTATTGTTAATACGATTATTTGAAGCTTAGACTACATCACATTCACGTAATAAAATATTTTTAATATCAAATTTATATTTAGGTTCAATAATCGATTTGGTGTGGTCGAACTGATATATAACTTAGTCACCTAGGACCAACCAAGTTGTGTCAAGTCTTTTGACTATTTTGAATATCATCTAAAAGTAATTCAATCAACCTGGCAGTACCCAAATTCAATCACCCGATTGATCCGAAGAAATTTTCTTATTTTCTTTAAATATATTTAATTTTATGAAATAAAAATATTTTATAATTCATATAATAAATGTCTACACCAAATGATAGTATATTAAGATTATAGTAAATTATATATCTAAATATGAATTAATTAGTTTTACTTTATGCATATTAATAAAAAATAAACATAGTAATTTTTAAAAAGTTAAGATTTATTGATTGATTATGCAATTTAAAGAATATTTTTAGTGTTCAAAATTTTTTCAAAAGCACAATAATAAAGACCGAGATTCTAAAACTTTTGTTATATATATTTTGAATTGGGATTTTATAAATATAGAGACTTAGATTTTAATGTTGTTCGTTGTTTCTAAGAAAAAAATAAAAACAAAAACATACACACTTAATAAATCTTAGCCGGATTTTTTAAATAATAAAATGAACTAAAGCCCGAAATTTAAGGTAGCATGTAATGTTGTATGATTTTAAAGAAAAAAACTAAGAAAAATAATAAAACTTACTAAGCTGCATTAAATTCTGACCTATTTTGTTGCTACTATTTTTGGTAAATGATAATTCTTATTATGTATATATAGATATGAGGGCAATTTAGACTTTCTGTCAACAAAGAAATTTAATGGGAAAATGTATCCGGCCAAGCCCACGTGACGATGAGGTAAACCAAGGGTCGCATCAATTTAAAGGGCCACGCATACTTGAACATAACAACACAAAAGGTGTTAATGCTTGTTGAAAGTGTTTTATATTATCACCCCAACCAATCACACCCCAAAAGCACACTTAACATAATATAACACCACAAGTTATTTTTCATCTCCCATCATACCAAAACAACCCGTAACCTTTCATCTCCCTTCATACCAAAACCACTACTTATTTTCAAATTCTGCAGTGCTGCAAAAACACCAAAAGAGATTATGCTCTAATGGATGATTTTACATTGCCTAAGACCAAACGTGGCCACTTCAAGTACATTAGATATGGAATGCTCAAATGGTGGGAGCAATGGATCGAGGACAGATTTTGTGTGCTTTTGCGGCGCTTCTTCGTAATGGAGCGCATGAACCAAGAGTCAGACATTTGTCTTAACTTTAGGGTGATCCATGCAACATTTGTCAAAGAGATAACCAATGGGTTCTCTTTGAAGGAAACTTGATAGATGTACAATGTCCTCAAAGCAATGTATCGTACAATGAATTGCCTATTGGAGCAGAAGGATGTGGTTCACGACCCCTACGATTTTACCATGCATGTACCCGTTATCGTTCAAGACGTCGCCATTGAGGTAAAGATGAATTATCCGGTTGTGAACATCTGTTTTGTCATGCCATTTAACACTTTATTATTTCCTTTAATCAAGCATTGTGCAATTTCATTCTACTTGTTTGATAAAACGGATCCGAAGTGGGAGTCACTAGTGGCAATCTTCTAACCGTTAGGGTGCTTGTTCGAGTATCCTAGTGAAGTGGAGCATAAAAGAATCTCGAGAGAGGTGGTCGATTCGACAAACTCCGATATCCCAGTTACAAATGATCAACAGATGAATGAAACTCTTTCTAGTGATACCATATTCGACGCTTGCTCTCATGTAAGCGACGTCGACGGGTTTCAGGATTACCTTCGTCGTCATTAGACCGAAGTATGAAGGATGGCTAATGTCAAGGGCATATATGTTATGTGTTAAATACCTACAGTGGTTTACAAATTCAGTGAGATAAAATATTCCATTAAATTACTAAATTTTTATTTATTTTGGGTGTTTTCTTTTGACTTATTTGATTGTGATTTCAATCCTTCTTTGTGTAGGTCATCGATTTTGTCGCCGCACATGTCTCGTTGAATCAGAGCAAAAAAAATGGAAAAATAAGCGATTGGGTTTTATCGGCATTATTCAGTGTGAGACACTTAATAAAATCGTCAGCCTAAAATATTTCATGTATCATATGATGTTGTCTATGACTTTTACGTTAACTGTAGGGAATGGCTTTGTCATCGCATAGGACCGAACCATACAAGCTACGTGCTTTCGAGACAAAATATTTAATGGTCGTGCGGACGAATGTTCAAATATAACGATGCCTATAACTTATTCGAACAGGCATTGGTTCATATGCATTGTTGATTTTAGAAGATCTGTTATACGAATAATTGATACATTGCGTTCGGCACACACAACTTTGGGGAGGGTTGAACATGCAAAGAAAGTGGTAATTTTATTTTCTTGATGACGATGATATTGTACCGTCCGTAAGGATTACATGTTTAACATGAAGATTATTATTAATGTTTCATTACTCGTGATCAGATAAGTCGACTGAGCGGATTGTCTCTTCGTGGGATTCTGATGGGTTCATTAAGAAAAATATTGCGACATCTTACCATTACGTAATTGATCAAGAATTCCCTCAACAACGCAATGGGTAGGGATTTGAACATGCATTGGTTTTGAATTATTATTCGTGATGTTTTCTTACCATTTTCTTATACGGAAGATACGAATGCGGTCTATACGTGTGTCTTCAAATGTTATGTTGTTCCACTAGCTCACAACATCTCCCTTTGCGTGTACTTACCGAGGTATTTATACGTAAGGTGGTATATTTATTTTCAAAATGCTATTTATAATATGTAAAATTATATGTACAAAAATAGGACGAATCAAAGGAAGCAAGGACAAGGTTAGCTGTCACTCTGTACAAAGTAAACTACAACAGAATTGCCAAAAAGTGTGTAAGACACTAGCAAATACATTTGCACATCCATGTTTAGATTCGTTATGCTGAATCATTTAAATGTTGGTTAAAATTGACTGCATGTATGTTATGTTTACGATTGATTTCTACGTTAGCACACGAAATTCATGCACACAAGTATGCAGTGGCCAGAGATTCGACTCAAGTAAAATAAATTTTGAATATCTCAACCAACTATTGGAGTTTGCCAGTAGGCCACGGTTCGATGATTCAGTCGCTTTGTGCTGTGGATATTCTTATACATGTCAAAACTCAGCTTTTGACATACCGATTACAACAACTGATGAATTACGGAAATACGTACAGAGTTATGTCGAAATTGGAAAGGAAAATGTTGATATCTAAATTGTTTGGGTTGACCCATAAGGAGATGATTGTATAGCCGTGTTTGTCTTGTTTTTGTTGCGATTTTTGGTATCATTTGGTTAGTCTTTTTATCTCGTCTATAGGTATTTTAGTTGGTTTTTCGTTCGTTTTATAGTTTATTGTGTGTTTTGTTCCATTTTGGTTCTCTTTATGTTTTTCGTGCGTTTTTCCCGTTTTCTTCTTGTTTTGGTGTGCAGGTCAGAGGTCCCGTGGGGATTAGATTTAGACGAGGAAAGCATGGTTGTGCAGACAGGTGCGTTGGCTACACATAGGAAAAAGTGGAGCTCGATTTCGAGTTCGGACGAGTCCGGACGGGCCAAATATGCGAATTCGTGCACGGAAGCCGTGAACTTGAAGTAAAAAGCTCTGGGTGAATAAGTTTTGAAGAAGAAGTTGGATTTGAGATTACAAATGCGTAGAGGGCTTCGTTGGCTACGCATAGGAAAAAACGAAATTCAATTCCGAGTTCGGACGAGCCCAAACGAGCCCAAAACGTGAAGCCAGGCATGCTGTCCAACCACCGCGGCGCGGCGATCCTCCACGGCGCGAATGAACCTCCTCCACGGCGTGGAGGACTCTCCCAGCGTGACAAACACCCCTCCACGCCATCTTAATGTCGTGAGGATGACCACGCGCAGCTTCAGAAATGGTCCAAGCTCCTCCACGACGCGAAGATACTCCACGCCGTGAACAAAAGCCCTTCACGCCGCGAGACGCACCTCTCCACGCCGCGAGGAACCATCACGCCGCGAGCTGCCGGTCCTTCACGCCGTGCCAGGCCGTCCTCCATGCCGCGAACCAGGAACCATCACGCCGCTGCCGGTCCTTCACGCCGTGCCAGGCTGTTCTTCACGCCGCGAACCAGCTCCACGCCGCGGCTAATCTTCCCTTCACGTCGCATTTGGCTTTCAGCTGTCAAAAAGTTAGCAGAAAACAGGGAAGCATGTTATGTCGGTTGAAAAAGATGGTGGAGGGTTGGCTGGATGGTTCCCCTTTCCATTTGGCTTTGTTGTCTTGTGTATTTAACAAGACATTCTTCTCATTTTTCTACACACGGTGGGAGAGAGGGAGTTCATCCCTTCTCTCTTCTGCTGCTTCCTATCTTCTTCTTCTTTTCTTCTTCTTTCTTCTTCTTCCTTCTTCTTCATTTTTCTTCTTTTTATTTTTCTTTTCTCTTTCAAATTTTGTTTGTAAGATTGAAAGCTTGGTTTGGAGGTGTTCACTTGACATTTTCCGGCGAGTTTTCCGGTAACTTTTCGGCTATCTTATTTTTATCTAAATTTCGTTCTCTACGCATTATTTTCATCCAATCTTGCTATAGGAAAATAGGTACCTTGATTAGGGCTTATTATTTCGAGTCGTGATTTGGTTGGAATGATATGTTTATGTTCGATTTTAGGCCTTGCGTTATTTTCATTGCGTGTTTATGCGTGTTAGGGTTCGATACGTGCTTATCTAGTATAGAAGTCCCGACTTGCTCGAAGCGGGATGATCTAGGATAGAAGGTTCGTGTTAGGATACTTAGGATCGCTAGGCTCGCATGTTTCCTTTTGTTATTTTTATTTTCGTCAAGTTATGTAGACTCCGTGCAACCAAAGCTTGACATTTCTTTCGATTCTTGCTTTTTCATTAATTGCTTTTAAATTATTAGAATAATTTAGTGTAATCAACCCACAATCAAGCGAGTAGAATGTTTAGGACCTTATTTTCGGTCTTGTGAATTTGACAACTAGATGGTAAACGAAGCTCCGAACAGTCTTCCTTTGAGAACGACCCGAGTCGGGTAACTCGGTTACCACATGCCCAAAAATACTACAAACAAGCCGCCTCCTAGATTATAGCTGAAGTTTTTAGTTTTTTACTGCTCTATAATAATCATGACAGACACCGGCAATTTATTGATTGAATTGTTCAGTTTTTTTTTTTTTTTTTTTCCACCACAGCTTCCTCAACGTCAGTCTCAATAATCTCTCAGCAGGCCTTGAAGAAAAGAGACAAGTAACCAACAGGACCAGAAACACTATTGAGATAAATCCTAAAAGTTGCCTCCTTGACCTCCTCCCTACTCGGGAGGTCGCAACAAAGTTGACCGACTGCGGGATGGTAGGGAAAATCGTTTGTTGGGGGGGTAAGCAAGTGCCAATCTAAGGTGAAGAGGGACTGGAAGTGTGTCACAGCCAACTCCCGTATCTGGGACTCTTCCGTCAGGGAAGACCCGTTATTCTCAATACAATGGATATACGACTTAACCCGCTTCTGCCTCACAAACCCCTGAAAGTACTTGGTACTACGTTCCCTCTCAGCAACCCAGCGCACATCAGCCTTCCGCTTCTAGAAATCCTCCTCCATAAGGAGACGAAGCTGGTACTCAGCGTGACAGCGGTGCATCGCGGTCCTATTCTCTGGAGTTGAGTCCATATCATAAGCTCGCTCATTATTATTATTATTATTATTATTATTATTATTATTATTATTATGAGATGCACAAATATTTTTTATGCAAAACTAAGAAAGGAGTCACTTATTATAAGAAATGCTAAGTCAATACTTGATTATTTTTTAAAGTCAGGAATGTTGAACATAGAGAGAATTTGAGAAAGAAATATTTACAATTCGCATAATAAAAATAAATCTACTTTATTATAAAAGCAGGAATGATCTCATTAAAAAAAAATAGACGAACTAAAAAGTCCTTATATTCGATTTAATATTAATGGCAATATTGTAACCACATAAGTATTTAAATAAAAAAAGAACTAATCAACCCAAAAAGTCTGTAGCTTCAGTACTGGACTTTGTTTTCCAATATGGTAATAATGTTTACAATTTTGATATCCAACAATAATATTCTACAAGTTGAATTCAAATTAATATAATATAATAAAATTAAGAAAGAGAAAGGTAAAATAAAAAATTATCAAATAAAGTTATTGCTATATATTGCATGATAAGTCAAAAGAATAATCTTAGACCAATTGGATCCCAGAACTAAATATATGAGCGTAACCAACAATTTTCTTGAAAATAATGATTAACCTACCCTTGAATGAAAATTGAATGTTTTCAGGTGCAATATTACTTTTTGAACAAATATCTCGGTACATGAGAGAGGGCCCGAACTACGTGAAAGAGGTTGGTGTGGATAGCCAACTCGGGCTATCCTCGGCCGAGTGACGACGGGGCTGATGGTTGTGATAAAATAGGAAACTAGTAGTTGCAGAAAAGAGTTCATTATAATATTAGTCATTATATAGTTATTTTATTTCATGTAAAACTTTAAAATATAAAAGCATGAATGATGTTGTAAAAAGATAGAAGAACTAAAAAGTTCTTATATTTTATATAATATTAATAGTAATATTGTAATCATATAAGTATTTCAATAAAAAAGGTCTAATCAACAAAAAATAATTTACGTTATAAGAACTCTATTATTCATTAAAATCCTATAAGTAGATTTCGTAGCTTCGATATTATACTCTTTCCCAATATGATAATAGTATTTACAATGTTGATGTCAAGCAATAATATTCTGTAAGATCAACTCAATTTTATTGAATTATGTGTAAATTTATAATCAATTTACTATAACATTCATATGAATAATTAAAAATATTTTTTATTTTAAAATTGTCAAATTGTTTGAACTATATGAAAAGATTTGAGTTCTTACAGTGGGGTAGTCATTAGTTCTAAAAGGGCACAAGTGAGGTTAGAATACAATGAACTAATTTCTCCTCTTTTATCTAGACCTACCTTGAATATAATCAATAGAAATTGTATAAATGTAGCTCAATAAACTAGGATTAATCCAATTTGACCTTAAAAGTTTTTCCATCAAAATTTAAAAAAAAAATAAAAAATGAAAGATTAATTAATTCAAAGTTATATATTTTGAGATGCAATTGTGCATATTTAGGTAACCACATTTGGAAAATGTTTTTTCACATGTTGAGATATTGATAAATTCAATTTAGAATATGAATTTAACTCATTATCACATTGATAGATGCCCTAACTTTTACTTCCCGATTCAGAAAAGCATTGTATTTGGGCACTTCTTTAACTAGATATTAAACACATTGATATATCAATATCTAAATTTATTGTCAAAATATCGTACAAAATAAAATGATCCAATCTATAAAATATGATATCATCGGTTGTGCTTGTGATACTTCACTCATATGCCACATCAAAACCATACTATTATATTATTATTATTATTATTATTATTATTATTATTATTAGATGCACAAAATTTTTTTATGCAAAACTAAGAAAGGAGTCACTTATTATAAGAAATGCTAAGTCAATAATTGATTATTTTTTAAAGTCAGGAATGACGAACATAGAGAGAATTTGAGAAAGAAGTATTTACAATTTCACATAATAAAAATTAATCTACTTTATTATAAAAGCTGGAATGATTTCATAAAAAAAAAAAAATAGACGAACTAAAAAGTCCTTATATTTGATTTAATATTAATGGCAATATTGTAACCACATAAGTATATTTCAATAAAAAAAGATCTAATCAACTCAAAAAGTCCGTAGCTTCAGTATTGGACTTTCTTTTCCAATATGGTAATAATGTTTACAATTTTGATATCCAACAATAATATTCTACAAGTTGAATTAAAATTAATATAATATAATAAAATTAAGAAAGAGAAAGGTAAAATAAAAAATAATTAAATAAAGTTATTGCGGTATATTGCATGATAAGTTAAAAGAACAATCTTTGACCAATTGGAACTCAGAACTAAATATATGAGCGTAGCAAACAATTTTCTTGAAAATAATGATTAACCTACCCTTGAATGAAAATTGAATGTTTTCAAGTGCAATATTACTTTTTGAACAAATATCTCGGTACATGAGAGAAGGCCCGAACTACGTGAAAGAGGTTGGTGTGGATAGCCAACTCGGGCTATTCTCGGCTGAGTGACGGCGGGGCTGATGGTTGTGATAAAATAGGAAACTAATAGTTGCAGAAAAGAGTCCATTATAATATTAGTCATTATATAGTTATTTTATTTCATGTAAAACTTTAAAATATAAAAGCATGAATGATGTTGTAAAAATATAGAAGAACTAAAAAGTTCTTATATTTTATATAATATTAATAGTAATATTGTAATCATATAAGTATTTCAATAAAAAAGGTCTAATCAACAAAAAATAATTTAAACGTTATAAGAACTCTATTATTCATTAAAATCCTATAAGTAGATTTCGTAGCTTCGATATTGTACTCTTTCCCAATATGATAATAGTATTTACAATGTTGATGTCAAACAATAATATGCTGCAAGTTGAATTAAAATTAATATGATATAATGAAATAAAGAAAGAGATATGGAAAATAAAAAATAATTAAATAAAGTTATTGTTTTGTATCGAATGATAAGTCAAAAGAACAATCTAAACCAACTGGATCGCAGAACTAGATATATGAGCGTAACAAATATTTTTTTATAAATTAATGATTAACCTACCCTTGAATGAAAATTGAAAGTTTTCAAGTGCAATATTATTTTTTGGGCAAACATCTCAGTACATGCGAAAGGGCCCAAACCAGGCGAAAGAGGTTGTTTTGGATAGCCAACTCGGGCTATTCTCGAGGGACAGCGGGGCTGATGGAAACTAGAAACTAATCGTTTTAGAAACTAACTTTTGAATATCTCAACCAACTATTGGAGTTTGCCAGTAGGCCACGGTTCGATGATTCAGTCGCTTTGTGCTATGGATATTCTTATACACGTCAAAACTCAGCTTTTGACATACCGATTACAACAACTGATGAATTACAGAAATACGTACAGAGTTATGTCAAAATTGGAAAGGAAAATGTTGATATCTAAATTGTTTGGGTCGACCCATAAGGAGATGATTGTATAGCCGCCTCCTAGATTATAGCTGAAGTTTTTAGTTTTTTTACTGCTCTATAATAATCGTGACAGACACAGACAATTTATTGATTGAATTGTTCAGTTTTTTCTTTAAAAAAAAAAAAAAAAACTCATGGTATTTATTGTTAATGAAGGGATCTTCTTTAGCAGGAACACAACACAAAGGCTAGGTGACCGTTAAGGATCTTAGACAAGAGCTTGTTGGTCACATTACAAAAGCTGATGGTCTATAATCGGACCAAGAGTCAGGCCAGGTCTTTTAGGTATAAAAATAATAGAGGTTGCTGTCAAGGACTCCGACATCTGATGACCTGAGAAGAAATCCACCACAGCTTCCTCAACGTCAGTCTCAATAATCTCCCAGCAGGCCTTGAAGAAAAGAGCTGAGTAACCATCCGGACCAGAAACACTATTGGGGTAAATCCTAAAAATAGCCTCCTTGACCTCCACCCTACTCGGGAGGTCGCAGAGGTCAACAAAGTTGACCGACTGCGGGATGATAGGGAAAATCGTTTGTTGGGGGGGTAAGCAAGTGCCAATATGAGGTGAAGAGGGACTGGAAGTGTGTCACAGCCAACTCCCGTATCTGGGACTCTTCGGTCAGGGAAGACCCGTTATTCTCAATACAATGGATATACGACTCAACCCGCTTCTGCCTCACAAACCCCTGAAAGTACTTGGTATTACGTTCCCTCTCAGCAACCCAGCGCAATCAGCCTTCTGCTTCTAGAAATCCTCCTCCATAAGGAGACAGAGCTGGTACTCAGCGTGACAGCGGTGCATCGCGGTCCTATTCTCTGGTGTTGAGTCCAGATCATAAGCTCGCTCAACATTATTATTATTATTATTATTATTATTATTATTATGAGATGCACAAATATTTTTTATGCAAAACTAAGAATGGAATCACTTATTATAAGAAATGCTAAGTCAATACTTGATTATTTTTTAAAGTCAGGAATGCCGAACATAGAGAGAATTTGAGAAAGAAGTATTTTTAATTTCGCATGATAAAAATTAATCTACTTTATTATAAAAGCAGGAATGATTTCATTAAAAAAAAATTAGACAAACTAAAAAGTCCTTATATTCGATTTAATATTAATGCAATATTGTAACCACATAAGTATTTCAATAAAAAAAGATCTAATCAACCCAAAAAGTCCGTAGCTTCAGTATTGGACTTTCTTTTACAATATGGTAATAATGTTTACAATTTTGATATCCAACAATAATATTCTACAAGTTGAATTAAAATTAATATAATATAATAAAATAAAGAAAGAGAAAGGAAGAATAAAAAATGATTAAATAAAGTTATTGTGGTGTATTGCATGATAAGTCAAAAGAACAATCTTAGACCAACTGGATCCCAGAACTAAATATATGAGCGTAATGATTAACCTACCTTTGAATGAAAATTGATTGTTTTCAAGTGCAATATTAATTTTCGAACAAATTTCTCGGTACATGAGAGAGGGCCCGAACTACGTGAAAGAGGTTGGTGTGGATAGCCAACTCTGGTTATTCTCGGTCGAGTGACGGTATGGTTAGTTGTTAGTGAGTATATTAAATTAATATTTAAAATAAAATAATTAAAATTGATTTGATATAAAAGTAAGAGAGAGGATGTAAAAGTAAGAGAGAGAGATTTGAAGTGATGGTTAGTTAAAATAATGTGAGTGGATGAATAGTGAATTAAGGTTAATGTGGTGTGTGTGGATGATTGATTAATATTATTTAATTATATTGATAATTTTGATGATAGTGGGGTTGAGTTAAAGTTGAGTTAAAAAAAAATAGATGAGTTAAAATGTTGGAAATTTTTTGAAGAATTCCATAAACAAACAAGCTCTAATAGTTGCAGAAAAGAGTTCATTATAATATTAGTCATTATATAGTTATTTTATTTCATGTAAAATTTTAAAATTTAATATGATATAATAAATCAATTTTCTTTAAAATTATCCAACTCATCATAAAACTTAGTGATTATTTAATACCTTTTTTTTTTTTAAATTTCACTATTACCTCTTTATCAGCAATTTCATATTTTAATAATAATAATTTTCATATTTGTTTTGTTTGTCTTGCACTGCATTGCATTTGTCTTGGAACTTTCCAGCATATAATTATAATATTGTAAACTTTATTGAATTATGTTTAAATTTATAATCATTTTACTATACTATTCACATTCTTAACTAAAATAATAGGTCTGAGATCTACACCTATGAATTGAAAGGTCCAAAAGATCAACTCAATTTTATTGAATTAAGTGTAAATTTATAATCAATTTACTATAACATTCATATGAATAATTAAAATATTTCTTATTTTAAAATTGTCAAATTGTTTGAACTATATGAAAAGATTTGAGTTCTTACAGTGGGGTAGTCATTAGTTCTAAAAGGGCACACATGAGGTTAAAATCCAATGAACTGACTTCTCCTCTTTTATCTAAACCTACCTTGAAAAAAATCAATAGAAATTGTATAAATGTAGCTCAATAACTAGGATTAATCCAATTTGACCAAAAAAATTTTTCCAACAAAAAAAAAAAAATGAAAGATTAATTAATTCAAAGTAATATATTTTGAGATGCAATTGTCCATATTTGGGTAACCACCTTTCGAAAATATTTTTTCACATATTGAGATATTGATAATTTCAATTTAGAATATGAATTTAACTCATTATCACATTGATAGATGCCATAACTTTTGGTGTTGATGAATTGTTTGGATTAAAGGCTTCAACTTCCCGATTCAGAAAAGCATTGTATTTGTGGACTTCATTGATGTAGGGAAGCGTACGAGTGAGACGATATTAATGAGATCACAATCTCAAGAACACCAAAACAATATATCAATTCATATTTTATTCAAAATTAACCACCTAAAATAATAGATATGGATTCCTTTAAAAAGTCTCCTAAACCCTATTCCTAACTTGTCCAACAAGACAAAATCTCTTATAATAATATTTATTTTCTAACTTATTCTCTAAGATACCTATGCTAATAATAATAGTAATAATAATAATAATAATAATAATAATAATAATAATAATAATAATAATAATAATAATAATAATAATAATAATAATAATAATAATAATAATAATAATAATAATAATAATAATAATAATAATAATAATAATAATAATAATAATAATAATAATAATAATAATAATAATAATAATAATAATAATAATAATAATAATAATAATAATAATAATAATAATAATAATAATAATAATAATAATAATAATAATAATAATAATAATAATAATAATAATAATAATAATAATAATAATAATAATAATAATAATAATAATAATAATAATAATAATAATAATAATAATAATAATAATAATAATAATAATAATAATAATAATAATAATAGTCTACATTATTCTCTCGTGGTTCGGAAGGCTTCGCCCTTGAACCTGATGCGCTCCCGTAGCCAACGTGTGGTGTCGAATCCATAGTAAGAAACCCTCGTCGTTTTCCACGATCAAACATGGAAGTTAAACGTCGCCCAACCAATGCAACACTCTTGATTTTCATCAAACAGGGATACGACTACAGCTGTCTCACCAGCATCAACAACAAAAACCAAGACTCTTGGGCACAACCAAGAGCGAGCACATCTTCCTTTAGGATCAAATCCCACACAAAAAACGTGATACCACATATCACATGAATCACAAACAATGGATGCATCAATATCTGAATATACATCAATTGATACCGATCCACTACGAATTTTGCGATCATCTCCATCCATGTCGACAACGGCATTCCCATGCCCTTCCATTGACAATATTCGCTATCAAGTCCCCAATCGTGTTGGGCACGACATCCGCGGGTGAAGGCAACCTCTTCGCGCCTGCCTATGTCCTCGCGTTGATCGTCGTCGTCCACGAAGACGAGGCCCTGTCGCCGCGTGTCACGGCCATCGTTTGCAGCAAATCATCATCATCATCATCATCATCATCATCATCGTCATCATCATCATCATCGTCATCGTCATCGTCATCATCATCGTCATCGTCATCGTCATCGTCATCGTCATCGTCATCGTCATCGTCATCATCATCATCATCATCATCATGAGATGCACAAATATTTTTTATGCAAAACTAAGAAATGAGTCACTTATTATAAAAAATGCCAAATCAACACTTGATTATTTTTTAAAGTCAGGAAATGCCGAACATAGAGAGAAATTGAGAAAGAAGTATTTATAATTTCACGTAATAAAAATTAATCTACTTTATTATAAAAGCAGGAATGATTTCATAAAAAGAAAAAATAGACGAACTAAAAAGTCCTCATATTCGATTTAATATTAATGGAAAAATTGTAACCACATAAGTATTTCAATAAAAAAAAAAGATCTAAAATAAAAAAAGAGAAAGGTTGAATAAAAAATGATTAAATAAAGTTATTGTGGTGTATTGCATGATAAATCAAAAGAACAATCTTAGACAAACTGGATCCTAGAACTTAATATATGAGAGTAACGAACAATTTTCTTGAAAATAATGATTAACCTACCCGTGAAAGAAAATTGAATGTTTTCAAGTGAAATATTATTTTTCGAACAAATATCTCAGTACATGAGAGAGGGCCCGAACTAGAGGTTGGTGTTGATAGCTAACTCGGGCTATTCTCCGCCGAGTGATGGCGAGGCTCATGGTTCTGATAAAATTGGAAACTAATAGTTGCATAAAAGAGTTCATTATAATATTAGTCATTATATAGTTATTTTATTTCAGTAAAACTTTAAATTTTAATATAATATAACAAATCAATTTTATTTAAAATTATCCAACTCACCATATACAAAATCTATAGTATGGGTTTATAGTTGTATAAGTAGGATAAATAACTTTGTCATTATTTAACATTAATTGTTTTTTTTTTTTAATTTCACTATTACCTCTTTATGAGCAAATTTCATATTTTAATTATAATCATTTACATATTTGTTTTGATTGTCTTGCACTGCATTGCATTTGTCTTAGAACTTCCAGCATATAATTATAATATTATTGTAAATTTTATTGAATTATGTTTAAATTTATAATTGTTGTAGTTATTTTTACCGGAGTTAAATCGAAAGATTCGAACACTGGGTCGTATCTCAAGAAAGGTCAGCCGGATTAAATTGTACGAATATTTAGTCACAGGAAAAGAAAATAATCCTAAACACTCTAATTCAAATGGTTGGTTTCGATTATCAACTACTCGATTATCTACTAACAGTTCTCAAACAAGTCAATTTCGATCACACAACTTCAAACACAAACCAAATAATTGTAAAGGGACTAGGGTGTCAGGGACAATCGTTTCCGGTTCTCAATACATTTATCGGGCAATCAACTACTCGGCTAAAGGACTCGAAAAACTAATTCATTTAGAGATCCATTCTCAATAACGCACGTAACAAGAGAATCAACATAAACCAACAATTAACGAATCAATTAACGCATAGACAATACGTTTCCGAACAAGTCTATTCTAAACGTGCTGAAATCGATTGATTTCTCCCCTTTCGGTTCTAAAATCGATTAAATATATTAAGATGGTGATCAATCATTCAACCCTAGGTTTAGCATAACTCGAATAGATTGAGCATTCAACATTCACACAAACGAAATTGAACCAAAATAATTATCCCCTAACCCTAGTTAATGAATCTAGCCACTCATTGCAATTTCAACACAACAATTCATAATTAAGCAAGCCATCAAATTCATACACAAAATGAAAAGAAATGCTTACGATCAATAGCGAATCCAATGTCTAAAAGCAACGAACAATCCAAATCCACAAGTCCAATCTTGGAGTTTTCACTATCCAAGATTGAATCCCAATGAAAACTAAGAGAAAAATGAGTTCTGGGAGTGATAAGTTTTGGTCTCTGATGAAAAAACCATCGAAAACAAAGTCTGAAGAATGATAAATAAAACCCACCTCTCGATCCTAATTAAACGCAGACGGTTTTGAAGTTTAAAAGATCTTGCGCCGCGGCGCGGAGGATGTCTTCACCGCGGTGCGAGGCGAAGGGAACGGCGCGGCAGGGTGTTGCGCCGCGGCGCAGCAGGCGTCGCGGCGCGAAGCTGAAGTCTGGGGAACTCTTAGTCCAAGTTATGGCAGGATCGCGGCGTGGAGCTCCTCCTCAATCATACTGTCGCGATGCGGTGGCTGGAAAAGCTGGCACTTTGATTCGTGTTGAGGGCCGGGACGTACGCTGCTCGATTGCTCGGTTATTTTAATAGCTCCAAACGTGTGATGAAAAACCTGAATCTGCACAGCACCAAAGACGAAAGAAAAAAACACACGAAAACAGGCAAGAGAATAGAAAATATCAAAAACGAGGGATAAACGACAAAAACACGAAATGAACGCCTGGTGGACCAAAAAGAACTAAAAAGATTCCTAAAAATGGGGGTAAAGACTAAAAATAACCAAATAAAAAGATAACAAAAATAGGACAAACAATAATCATTTTACTATAACATCATATTCTTAACTAAAATAATAGGTCTGAGATCTACACCTATGAATTGAAACGTCCAAAAGATAAACTCAATTTTATTGAATTATGTGTAAATTTATAATCAATTTACTATAACATTCATATGAATAATTAAAATATTTTTTATTTTAAAAATGTCAAATTGTTTGAACTATATGAAAAGATTTGAGTTCTTACAGTGGGGTAGTCATTAGTTCTAAAAGGGCACAAGTGAGGTTTGAATACAATGAACTAACTTCTCCTCTTTTCTCTAGACCTACCTTGAATATAATCAATAGAAATTGTATAAATGTAGCTCAATAAACTAGGATTAATCCAATTTGACCTTAAAAGTTTTTCCATCAAAATTAAAAAAGAAAAAATGAAAGATTAAATAATTCAAAGTAATATATTTTGAGATGCAATTGTGCATATTTGGGTAACCACATTTGTAAAATGTTTTTTCACATGTTGAGATATTGATAATTTCAATTTAGAATATGATTTAACTCATTATCACATTGATAGATGCCCTAACTTTTACTTCCCGATTCAGAAAAGCATTGTATTTGCGGACTTCTTTAACTAGATATTAAACAGATTGATATATCAATATCTAAATTTATTGTCAAAATATCGTACAAAATAAAATAATCCAATCTATAAAATATGATATCATCGGTTGTGCTTGTGATACTTCACTCATATGCCACATCAAAATCATACTATTATATTATTATTATTATTATTATTATTATTATTATTAGATGAACAAATATTTTTTATGCAAAACTAAGAAAGGAGTTACTTATTATAAGAAACTAGTATGGTATTCGTGCGATGCACGGGAACATTTATTACCTATTTATTTTTTAAAATGTATTTTGTATTTAAATTGTCTCATGCCATTAAAAATTTCATGAAAATGAACTTTGTATGTTATTAAACACTTCCTTATGTACAACATTATTGATTTGATTCTTTGGTACGTAAAGTACTACATAGGTATCTTCGAATTTATCCAAAATTGCATATTATTAGTTATTAGTTAAAAAATTTTAAAAAAATTAAAGGATCTTATTTATTAAACAAAATTAAAGTAGAAAAAAAAAGTAAAATTTTTTAAGGACGTTCACCCATTATTTATTTTAAATCTAATTCTAAATTTCAATTAAGAAAAATTAAAAAGAATCATTAGTTACTCCTAGAAATGAAACTTATTTTCCTACCAATAAACCGATTTTTTTTCAAACAAATTGATCCGAATTTTTTTTTAAACCAATAAAAAAATCATCAATTTTTCTTAAAAATGCAACCAAATTTTTCTAACATTGCACTGATTTTTGTACCAAATAAATTGAATTGAAAATAGTTCTAATAAAAAATTAAAACAAATTGTTAATGTTTATGCAATTGTCTCTTTCCTAAAGAAAACTATATGAACTTAACAAAAAAAAAATGATATAAACTTACCCAAATCTCGGTAAAACATGATTAAGAAAAACATAAGAATCCAAAAAAATCAATGCATTTAAATTTTGAAAAGTTGCACACATTTTTTCCTAAATAATTGGATAAAGTGACTTTAAATATCAATGATGAATCGTTTTTGTTACCAAAAAATGTGGACACAATTTTGAATGTACATCCCATCCAAATATCTGTTTTATTTAAAAATAAAATTTGCACGTGGCTTTATCCAATTTACACAAATTTTTTGAAAAAAAAAATTATTCAATAAGATTGGAAGAATTGGTTAACAATTATACAACTATTTGCTTCCTAAATTTATATCCAATTTGTACGGTTTTTAAATTAATTTGTATTTAGAATTATTTTCATAAATAATTGACACATTTTTTGCATAAGAATCTCCAAATTTGTTACAAAAAAAAGATATGATTTAAATTTTGGTAAAATATAAAATATGATACGAAGAAAATGAGATTCAAATTTTGCCATAAAAATCTCCAAATTTGTTACCAAAAAATAGGATTTAAATTTTGTTACTAAAGATTCACATGTGTTTTTTCAAACTTTCCATTAATAGTAAGTCAAACATTATATTTACTTGGTCAAACCTTCTATTAATGTATTTTTTCAACAACCTCTTTATATATATATAGATATAGATATAGATGCTAAGTCAATACTTGATTATTTTTTAAAGTCAGGAATGACGAACATAGAGAGAATTTGAGAAAGAAGTATTTACAATTTCACATAATAAAAATTAATCTACTTTATTATAAAAGCTGGAATGATTTCATAAAAAAAAAAAAATAGACGAACTAAAAAGTCCTTATATTTGATTTAATATTAATGGCAATATTGTAACCACATAAGTATATTTCAATAAAAAAAGATCTAATCAACCCAAAAAGTCCGTAGCTTCAGTATTGGACTTTCTTTTCCAATATGGTAATAATGTTTACAATTTTGATATCTAACAATAATATTCTACAAGTTGAATTAAAATTAATATAATATAATAAAATTAAGAAAGAGAAAGGTAAAATAAAAAATGATTAAATAAAGTTATTGCGGTATATTGCATGATAAGTCAAAAGAACAATCTTAGACCAATTGGATCCCAGAACTAAATATATGAGCGTAACAAACAATTTTCTTGAAAATAATGATTAACCTACCCTTGAATGAAAATTGAATGTTTTCAAATGCAATATTACTTTTTGAACAAATATCTCGGTACATGAGAGAGGGCCTGAACTACGTGAAAGAGGTTGGTGTGGATAGCCAACTCGGGCTATTCTCAACCGAGTGACGGCGGGGCTGATGGTTGTGATAAAATAGGAAACTAATAGTTGTAGAAAAGAGTTCATTATAATATTAGTCATTATATAGTTATTTTTATTTCATGTAAAACTTTAAAATATAAAAGCATGAATGATGTTGTAAAAAGATAGAAGAACTAAAAAGTTCTTATATTTTATATAATATTAATAGTAATATTGTAATCATATAAGTATTTCAATAAAAAAAGGTCTAATCAACAAAAAATAATTTAAACGTTATAAGAACTCTATTATTCATTAAAATCCTATAAGTAGATTTTGTAGCTTCGATATTGTACTCTTTCCCAATATGATAATAGTATTTACAATGTTGATGTCAAACAATAATATTCTGCAAGTTGAATTAAAATTAATATGATATAATGAAATAAAGAAAGAGATATGGTAAATAAAAAATGATTAAATAAAGTTATTGTTTTGTATTGAATGATAAGTCAAAAGAATAATCTAAACCAATTGGATCGCAGAACTAAATATATGAGCGTAACAAATAATTTTTTAGAAATTAATGATTAACCTACCCTTGAATGAAAAAATTGAAAGTTTTTAAGTGCAATATTATTTTTTGGGCAAACATCTCAGTTCATGCGAAAGGGCCCAAACTAGACGAAAGAGGTTGTTTTGGATAGCCAACTCGGGCTATCCTCGAGTGACAGCGGGGCTGATGGAAACTAGAAAACTAATCGTTTTAGAAAATAGTTCATTATGATATTATTTATTACGTAATTATTTTATTTCACGTAAAAATTTAAATTTTAATATAATATAACAAATCTATTTCTCATGTATGTCCTTTCATCTTTAATTCAAATTTATGTTTTAATTTTCCAATATATGTGACACAATTCATCATGTAATGTATTTTTTGTTTTATTGATAATTAGAATAATAATGTAAATAAATAATAGTTTTAGAACCCAGACCGGTGATTGATCGGATGCTAGACTCCAGGTTACTGATCCAGCCATCACTTGATCAATTTTTGACCCAGGTAATTAGTTTTATAAAATTTTAAATTATATTTATATTATTTTTACCTTATGACAACACATAAAATAATAAAAATAAATTATTTATATGTAAATTTTGTATCCTAAAGTCTTAATAATGTTGTATATTGTCATAATTTTTTATCACATAAATATATATGTACATAAATTTATTTTTAAAACTAAAAGGTGAAGAAAAAAAACAGAATAATGATCGGGTAAAACCGAGTTGACCTGGCAGGGTCAATACCCGAGTTGACCGAGTCAAGGTAAGATCGACCGGGTCCCTTGCTACCCGGTCCAACAACCCACCCGGACCGCTCCTGGCCCCGAGTCCGAGGTCCCGGGTTGACTCGTCGGGCCGGTCCGAGTCTTAAAACACTGAAATAAATTGAATAAACCTTTTATATAAAAAAATATTTAAAATTAAAAAAATTTATATATAAAACATGTATCATGTTCATCACATGTGCGCTTTAATTACTAGTAACCATAAAATTAGCAAACCCCACGTATCACTTAAGTACAAAGTAATACCTATCTTATTTTTCCATTGAAAGATAGAAATATTGTTAAAATGAAAAACAAGATTGATTACAAGCTGTAATTCTATGGAGCCATCGAATGACTCTCTTATGAATCCATCGATAAGTTTATGTATTGACATGTGTCTACTGTGTATTTATTCCAGGACACGTGTCAATACACCATTTGTGGATAACTATGGATGGCTCCATAAGCCGAGCCATCCGATGGATTCATAGCAAAACCGACAACCGATGATTTTTTTTTTTTTTCAAACAACAATCCACTAGGGTGGGGGGTTAAGGCCGAACCCCCAATCTATATATAAAAAGCCCTAAATAGACCGAAACGTCACAAAGCTACAAGTCCAATGTCTGATATACATCAAGTCAAACGGAAAACCAAAAAACAAAATAAGAAAAAATACAAAGAAAGCTGACAACTGCAGCGAGAAATACAAAAATAACAGATCCTGGTCCCGGTGGGAATCCCGGCGAGAAAGTCAGCATCAGAGTGTGGAAGATACGGCCGGCTACACAAATCTGAATGAAGGGTATCTCATCTAGTCCATCCGTAGGAGGGTGCGAAGGCGGATAGGCTAATCTAATTGAAAAAAGTTACATACCTATCTAATTGCAACCATAATATTTTATTATATGCTAATCTTTATAATGTTTTTTTATTAAAAAAAGGAAAGTAAAATGCGTGTTTGTAAACCAGCAAGACGTAGTGTCTCTACTGGACAAGATACCCAAACTACCCGATCCGATTAACCTGCTTATACACTTTTATATCTCTACTAGTAAAGTGCACGTGCATCGCACGTGGTGTCGAATGTTTTTTTTTTTGCCGATTAAGTTTAGTAAAATAAATTAATTAATTTATTAAACATATCATTGCAGGAACAAAATAAAATGTAGAACAAATGAGCTAGCTCCTATTGTATTTTTTTGTCCAAATATAACATAACGATGTACTAATATAAAAAAATAAAATAACATATTACAACCCCGACAAAAATACATGAAAAATGACTCCATAATTTTTTTTAAAAGACACTAAATAACTAAATAAAGACAATGTATATTATAAATGCATTAGTTCTTTTTTTTTTATTTATGTTTGATGATTCAAGAGTGATTTTCTTTCATTTTAGTTTTGACGTTCTCATAATAAAAACCTTCATACCCATTCGAGCTCTATACATCAATAGGCAATTTCTTCTTAAGTCATTAGGCAAAAATTCTACTTTATTCAAGCAATGCAAAATATTTTGTCCAAACATATAGTCAAACTCTATGATTATGATCTTTATAAAGTATTGCTAATAACAATTAATGAATATCTGTATGAAATAATCAACAGATGAATGAAACTCTTTCTAGTGATACCATATCCGACGCTTGCTCTCATGTAAGCGACATCGACGGGTTTCAGGATTACCTTCGTTGTCATTAGACCGAAGTATGAAGGATGGCTAATGTCAAGGGCATATATGTTATGTGTTAAATACCTACAGTGGTTTACAAATTCAGTGAGATAAAATATTCCATTAAATTACTAAATTTTTATTTATTTTGGGTGTTTTCTTTTGACTTATTTGATTGTGATTTCAATCCTTCTTTGTGTAGGTCATTGATTTTGTCGCCGCACATGTCTCGTTGAATCAGAGCAAAAAAAAATTGGAAAAATAAGCAATTGGGTTTTATCGGCATTATTCAGTGTGAGACACTTAATAAAATCGTCAGCCTAAAATATTTCATGTATCATATGATGTTGTCTATGACTTTTACGTTAACTGTAGGGAATGGCTTTGTCATCGCATAGCGACCGAACCATACAAGCTACGTGCTTTCGAGACAAAATATTTAATGGTCGTGTGGACGAATGTTCAAATATAACGATGCCTATAACTGATTCAAACATGCATTGGTTCATATGCATTGTTGATTTTAGAAGATCTGTTATACGAATAATTGATACATTGCGTTCGGCACACACAACTTTGGGGAGGGTTGAACACGCAAAGAAAGTGGTAATTTTATTTTCTTGATGACGATGAAATTGTACCGTCCGTAAGGATTACATGTTTAACATGAAGATTATTATTAATGTTTCATTACTAATATTGCGACATCTTACCATTACGTAATTGATCAAGAATTCCCTCAACAACGCAATGGGTAGGGATTTGAACATGCATTGGTTTTGAATTATTATTCGTGATGTTTTCTTACCATTTTCTTATACGGAAGATATGAATGCGGTCTATACATGTGTCTTCAGATGTTATGTTGTTTCACTAGCTCACAACATCTCCCTTTGCGTGTACATACCGAGGTATTTATACGTAAGGTGGTATATTTATTTTCAAAATGCTATTTATAATATGTAAAATTATATGTACAAAAATAGGACGAATCAAAGGAAGCAAGGACAAGATTGGCTGTCACTCTGTACAAAGTAAACTACAACCAAATTGCCAAAAAGTGTGTAAGACACTAGCAAATACATTTGCACATCCATGTTTAGATTCGTTATGCTGAATCATTTAAATGTTGGTTAAAATTGACTGCATGTATGTTATGTTTACGATTGGTTTCTACGTTAGCACACGAAATTCATGCACACAAGTATACAGTGGCCAGAGATTCGACTCAAGTAAAATAACTTTTGAATATCTCAACCAACTATTGGAGTTTGCCAGTAGGCCACGATTCGATGATTCAGTCGCTTTGTGCTATGAACATTCTTATACATGTCAAAACTCAGCTTTTGACATACCGATTACAACAACTAATGAATTACGAAAATACGTACAGAGTTATGTCGAAATTGGAAAGGAAAATGTTGATATCTAAATTGTTTGTGTTGACCCATAAGGAGATGATTGTATAGCCGCCTCCTAGATTATAGCTGAAGTTTTTAGTTTTTTACTGCTCTATAATAATCGTGACAGACACCGGCAATTTATTGATTGAATTGTTCAGTTTTTTTTTTTTTTTT
>BKCP01008181.1:122755-151860 GCA_008636005.1 Striga asiatica | reverse complement strand
ATTATTATTATTATTATTATTATTATTATTATTATGAGATGCACAAATATTTTTTATGCAAAACTAAGAAAGGAGTCACTTATTATAAGAAATGCTAAGTCAATACTTGATTATTTTTTAAAGTCAGGAATGTTGAACATAGAGAGAATTTGAGAAAGAAATATTTACAATTCGCATAATAAAAATAAATCTACTTTATTATAAAAGCAGGAATGATCTCATTAAAAAAAAATACACGAACTAAAAAGTCCTTATATTCGATTTAATATTAATGGCAATATTGTAACCATATAAGTATTTAAATAAAAAAAGAACTAATCAACCCAAAAAGTCCGTAGCTTCAGTACTGGACTTTCTTTTCCAATATGGTAATAATGTTTACAATTTTGATATCCAACAATAATATTCTACAAGTTGAATTAAAATTAATATAATATAATAAAATAAAGAAAGAGAAAGGAAGAATAAAAAATGATTAAATAAAGTTATTGTGGTGTATTGCATGATAAGTCAAAAGAACAATCTTAGACCAACTGGATCCCAGAACTAAATGTATGAGCGTAATGATTAACCTACCTTTGAATGAAAATTGAATGTTTTCAAGTGCAATATTATTTTTCGAACAAATTTCTCGGTACATGAGAGAGGGCCCGAACTACGTGAAAGAGGTTGGTGTGGATAGCCAACTCTGGTTATTCTCGGTCGAGTGACGGTATGGTTAGTTGTTAGTGAGTATATTAAAATAATATTTAAAATAAAATAATTAAAGTTGATTTGATATAAAAGTAAGAGAGAGGATGTAAAAGTAAGAGAGAGAGATTTGAAGTGATGGTTAGTTAAAATAATGTGAGTGAATAAATAGTGAATTAAGGTTGATGTGGTGTGTGTGGATGATTGATTAATATTATTTAATTATATTGATAATTTTGATGATAGTGCGGTTGAGTTAAAGTTGAGTTAAAAAAAATAGATGAGTTAAAATGTTGGAATTTTTTTGAAGAATTCCATAAACAAACAAGCTCTAATAGTTCCAGAAAAGAATTCATTATAATATTAGTCATTATATAGTTATTTTATTTCATGTAAAATTTTAAAATTTAATATGATATAATAAATCAATTTTCTTTAAAATTATCCAACTCATCATATACAAAATCTATAGTATGGGTTTATAGTTGTATAAGTAGGATAAATAACTTAGTGATTATTTAATACCTTTTTTAAAAAAAAATTCACTATTACCTCTTTATCAGCAATTTCATATTTTAATAATAATAATTTTCATATTTGTTTTGTTTGTCTTGCACTGCATTGCATTTGTCTTGGAACTTTCCAGCATATAATTATAATATTGTAAACTTTATTGAATTATGTTTAAATTTATAATCATTTTACTATACTATTCACATTCTTAACTAAAATAATAGGTCTGAGATCTACACCTATGAATTGAAAGGTCCAAAAGATCAACTCAATTTTATTGAATTAAGTGTAAATTTATAATCAATTTACTATAACATTCATATGAATAATTAAAATATTTCTTATTTTAAAATTGTCAAATTGTTTGAACTATATGAAAAGATTTGAGTTCTTACAGTGGGGTAGTCATTAGTTCTAAAAGGGCACACATGAGGTTAAAATCCAATGAACTGACTTCTCCTCTTTTATCTAAACCTACCTTGAAAAAAATCAATAGAAATTGTATAAATGTAGCTCAATAACTAGGATTAATCCAGTTTGACCATAAAAATTTTTCCATCAAAAAAAAAATAAAAATGAAAGATTAATTAATTCAAAGTAATATATTTTGAGATGCAATTGTCCATATTTGGGTAACCACATTTCGAAAATATATTTTCACATATTGAGATATTGATAATTTCAATTTAGAATATGAATTTAACTCATTATCACATTGATAGATGCCATAACTTTTACTTCCCGATTCAGAAAAGCATTGTATTTGTGGACTTCATTGATGTAGGGAAGCGTACGAGTGAGACGATATTAATGAGATCACAATCTCAAGAACACCAAAACAATATATCAATTCATATTTTATTCAAAATCAACCACCTAAAATAATAGATATGGAGTCCTTTAAAAAGTCTCCTAAACCCTATTCCTAACTTGTCCAACAAGACAAGATCTCTTATAATAATATTTATTTTCTAACTTATTCTCCAAGATACCTATGCTAATAATAATAATAATAATAATAATAATAATAATAATAATAATAATAATAATAATAGTCTACATTATTCTCCCGTGGTTCGGAAGGCTTCGCCCTTGAACCTGATGCGCTCCCGTAGCCAACGTGTGGTGTCGAATCCATAGTAAGAAACCCTCGTCGTTTTCCACGATCAAACACGAAAGTTGAACGTCGCCCAACCAATGCAACACTCTTGATTTTCATCAAACAGGGATACGACTACAGCTGTCTCACCAGCATCAACAACAAAAACCAAGACTCTTGGGCACAACCAAGAGCGAGCACATCTTCCTTTAGGATCAAATCCCACACAAAAAACGTGATACCACATATCACATGAATCACAAACAATGGATGCATCAATATCTGAATATACATCAATTGATACCGATCCACTACGAATTTTGCGATCATCTCCATCCATGTTGACAACTGCATTCCCATGCCCTTCCATTGACGATATTCGCTATCAAGTCCCCAATCGTGTTGGGCACGACATCCGCGGGTGAAGGCAACCTCCTCGCACCTGCCTATGTCGTCGCGTTGATCATCGACGTCCACGAAGACGAGGCCCTGTCGCCGCGTGTCACGGCCATCGTTTGCAGCAAAGGGGCTAGCCTCGACGTGCAGAGGTTGATAATCGCCGAAGGGGTTCACCTTTGAGATTGTTTCCTCGCCTTTTTCGTCGTCGGACGGTGGTTGTGGTGATCTCCGGCGGGGCGCTCCGCCGTGACCACGGCCTCCACGTCCTCCGTGAACTTCTCCGCGCAAGCCCCGGTTGCCGGCGTCACGGTTCGTCTGCAAATCCTCAACCATGTTGTTGATCATAAGACGCACTTCTTCGATCCCCGTAGAAAGATCCTCAACTCGACGATCCAATTGATCGATCTGGCGGCCGAAGCCCGTGGTTTGTCGACCCGGATAATAAATGGTGGCGTCACGCTTGTCGATGTCGTCCTTCCGCGGTGGCATCTTGAATCGTGCTGACTTCTGATACCAACTGATGTAGGGAAGCGTACGAGTGAGACGATATTAATGAGATCACAATCTCAAAAACACCAAAACAATATATCAATTCATATTTTTATTCAAAATCAACCATTTAAAACAATAGATAGGGAGTTCTTTAAATAAGGCTCTTAAATCCTATTCCTAACTTGTCCAACAAGACTAGATATCTTATAATAATATTTAATTCCTACTTATTCAATAATAATAATAATAATAATAATAATAATAATAATAGTCTACACCACTTCGTTAACAAGATATTAAACATATTGATATATCAATATCTAAATTTATTGTCAAAATATCATACAGAATAAAATGATTCAATATATAAAATATGATATCATCGGTTATGCTTGTAATACTTCAATCATATGCCACATCAAAACCAAACTATTATATTATAATTATTATTATTATCATCATCATCATCATCATCATCATTATTATTATTAATATTAATATTATTATTATTATTATTATTATTATTATTATTATTATTATTATGAGATGCACAAATATTTTTTATGCAAAACTAAGAAATGGGTCACTTATTATAAAAAATGTCAAGTCAACACTTGATTATTTTTTAAAGTCAGGAAATGCCGAACATAGAGAGAAATTGAGAAAGACGTATTTATAATTTCACGTAATAAAAATTAATCTACTTTATTATAAAAGCAGGAATGATTTCATAAAAATAAAAAATAGACGAACTAAAAAGTCCTCATATTCGATTTAATATTAATGGAAAAATTGTAACCACATAAGTATTTCAATAAAAAAAAGATCTAATCAACCCAAAAAGTCCGTAGCTTCAGTACTGAAATTTCTTTTCCAATATGGTAATAATGTTTACGATTTTGATATCCAACAATAATATTCTACAAGTTGAATTAAAATTAATACAATATAATAAAATAAAGAAAGAGAAAGGTTGAATAAAAAATGATTAAATAAAGTTATTGTGGTGTATTGCATGATAAATCAAAAGAACAATCTTAGACAAACTGGATCCTAGAACTTAATATATGAGAGTAACAAACAATTTTCTTGAAAATAATGATTAACCTACCCGTGAAAGAAAATTGAATGTTTTCAAGTGAAATATTATTTTTCGAACAAATATCTCAGTACATGAGAGAGGGCCCGAACTAGAGGTTGGTGTTGATAGCTAACTCGGGCTATTCTCGGCCGAGTGATGGCGAGGCTCATGGTTCTGATAAAATCGGAAACTAATAGTTGCAGAAAAGAGTTCATTATAATATTAGTCATTATATAGTTATTTTATTTCAGTAAAACTTTAAATTTTAATATAATATAACAAATCAATTTTATTTAAAATTATCCAACTCACCATATACAAAATCTATAGTATGGGTTTATAGTTGTATAAGTAGGATAAATAACTTTGTCATTATTTAACATTAATTGTTTTTTTTTTTTAATTTCACTATTACCTCTTTATGAGCAAATTTCATATTTTAATTGTAATCATTTACATATTTGTTTTGTTTGTCTTGCACTGCATTGCATTTGTCTTGGAACTTCCAGCATAATAATATTATTGTAAATTTTATTGAATTATGTTTAAATTTATAATTGTTGTAGTTATTTTTACCGGAGTTAAATCGAAAGATTCGAACACCGGGTCGTATCTCATGGAAGGTCAGCCGGATTAAATTGTACGAATATTCAGTCACAGGAAAAGAAAATAATCCTAAACACTCTAATTCAAATGGTTGGTTTCGATTATCTACTAACAGTTCTCAAACAAGTCAATTTCGATCACACAACTTCAAACACAAACCAAATAATTGTAAAGGGACTAGGGTGTCAGGGACAATCGTTTCCTGTTCTCAATACATTTATCGGGCAATCAACTACTCGGCTAAAGGACTCGAAAAACTAATTCATTTAGAGATCCATTCTCAATAACGCACGTAACAAGAGAATCAACATAAACCAACAATTAACGAATCAATTAAAGCATAGACAATACGTTTCCGAACAAGTCTATTCTAAACGAGCCGAAATCGATCGATTTCTCCTCTTTCGGTTCTAAAATCGATTAAATATATTAAGATGGTGATCAATCATCCAACCCTAGGTTTAACATAACTCGAATAGATTGAGCATTCAACATTCACACAAACGAAATTGAACCAAAATAATTATCCCCTAACCCTAGTTAATGAATCTAGCCACTCATTGCAATTTCAACACAACAATTCATAATTAAGCAAGCCATCAAATTCATACACAAAATGAAAAGAAATGCTTACGATTAATATGGCGAATCCAATGTCTAAAAGCAACGAACAATCCAAATCCACAAGTCCAATCTTGGAGTTTTCACTATCCAAGATTGAATCCCAATGAAAACTAAGAGAAAAATGAGTTCTAGGAGTGATAAGTTTTGGTCTCTGATGAAAAAACCATCGAAAACAAAGTTTGAATAATGATAAATAAAACCCGCCTCTCGATCCTAATTAAATGCAGACGGTTTTGAAGTTTAAAAGATCTTGCGCCGCGGCGCGGAGGATGGCTTCACCGCGGCACGAGGCGAAGGGAACGGCGCGGTAGGGTGTTGCGCCGCGGCGCAGCAGGCGTCGCGGCGCGAAGCTGAAGTCTGGGGAACTCTTAGTCCAAGTTATGGCAGGATCGCGGCGCGGAGCTCCTTCTCAATCATACTGCCGCGGCACGGTGGCTGGAAAAGCTGACACTTTGATTCGTGTTGAGGGCCGGGACGTACGCTGCTCGATTGCTCGGTTATTTGAATAGCTCCAAACGTGTCATGAAAAACCTGAATCTACACAGCACCAAAGACGAAAGAAAAAAAACACACGAAAACAGGCAAGAGAATAGAAAATATCAAAAACGAGGGATAAACGGCAAAAACACGAAACGAACGCCTGGTGGACCAAAAAGAACTAAAAAGATTCCTAAAAACGGGGGTAAAGATTAAAAATAACCAAAGAAAAAGATAACAAAAATAGGACAAACAATAATCATTTTACTATAACATCATATTCTTAACTAAAATAATAGGTCTGAAATCTACACCTATGAATTGAAACGTCCAAAAGATAAACTCAATTTTATTGAATTATGTGTAAATTTATAATCAATTTACTATAACATTCATATGAATAATTAAAATATTTTTAAAATTGTCAAATTGTTTGAACTATATGAAAAGATTTGAGTTCTTACAGTGGGGTAGTCATTAGTTCTAAAAGGGCACAAGTGAGGTTAGAATACAATGAACTAACTTCTCCTCTTTTATCTAGACCTACCTTGAATATAATCAATAGAAATTGTATAAATGTAGCTCAATAAACTAGGATTAATCCAATTTGACCTTAAAAGTTTTTCCATCAAATTTAAAAAAAAAAAATGAAAGATTAAATAATTCAAAGTAATGTATTTTGAGATGCAATTGTGCATATTTGGGTAACCACATTTGTAAAATGTTTTTTCACATGTTGAGATATTGATAATTTCAATTTAGAATATGATTTAACTCATTATCACATTGATAGATGCCCTAACTTTTACTTCCCGATTCAGAAAAGTATTGTATTTGCGGACTTCTTTAACTAGATATTAAACAGATTGATATATCAATATCTAAATTTATTGTCAAAATATCGTACAAAATAAAATAATCCAATCTATAAAATATGATATCATCGGTTGTGCTTGTGATACTTCACTCATATGCCACATCAAAATCATACTATTATTATATTATTATTATTATTATTATTATTATTATTATTATTATTATTATTATTATTATTATTATTATTATTAGATGAACAAATATTTTTTATGCAAAACTAAGAAAAGAGTCACTTATTATAAGAAACTAGTACGGTACCCGTGCGATGTACGGGAACATTTATTACCTATTTATATTTTAAAATGTATTTTATATTTAAATTGTCTCATGCCATTAAAAATTTCATGAAAATGAACTTTGTATGTTATTAAACACTTCCTTATGTACAACATTATTGATTTGATTCTTTGGTACGTAAAGTACTACATAGGTATTTTCGAATTTATCCAAAATTGCATATTTTTAGTTATTAGTTAACAAATTTTTTAAAAAAAAAAATAAAGGATCTTATTTATTAAACAAAATTAAAGTAGAAAAAAAAGTAAAATTTTTTAAGGACTTTCACCCATTATTTATTTTAAATCTAATTCTAAATTTCAATTAAGAAAAATTAAAAAGAATCATTAGTTACTCCTAGAAATGAAACCTATTTTCCTACCAATAAACCAATTTTTTTTTTCAAACAAATTGATCCGAATTTTTTTTTTAAACCAAAAAAAAAAAATCATCAATTTTTCTTAAAAATGCAACAAAATTTTTCTAACATTGCACCGATTTTTGTACTAAATAAATTGAATTGAAAATAATTCTAATAAAAAATTAAAACAAATTGTTAATGTTTATGCAATTGTCTCTTTCCTAAAGAAAACTATATGAACTTAACAAAAAAAAATGATATAAACTTACCCAAATCTCGGTAAAACATGATTAAGAAAAACATAAGAATCCAAAAAAATCAATGCATTTAAATTTTGAAAAGTTGCACACATTTTTTCCTAAATAATTGGATAAAGTGACTTTAAATATCAATGATGAATCGTTTTTGTTACCAAAAAATGTGGACACAATTTTGAATGTACATCCCATCCAAATATCTGTTTTATTTAAAAATAAAATTTGCACGTGGCTTTATCCAATTTACACAAATTTTTTGAAAAAAAAAATTATTCAATAAGATTGGAAGAATTGGTTAACAATTATACAACTATTTGCTTCCTAAATTTGTATCCAATTTGTACGGTTTTTAAATTAATTTGTATTTAGAATTATTTTCATAAATAATTGACACATTTTTTGCATAGAATCTCCAAATTTGTTACAAAAAAAGATATGATTTAAATTTTGGTAAAAATATAAAATATGATACGAGATTCAAATTTTGCCATAAAAATCTCCAAATTTGTTACCAAAAAATAGGATTTAAATTTTGTTACTAAAGATTCACATGTGTTTTTTCAAACTTTCCATTAATAGTAAGTCAAACATTATATTTATTTGGTCAAACTTTCTATTAATGTATTTTTTCAACAACCTCTTTATATATATATAGATATAGATGCTAAGCCAATACTTGATTATTTTTTAAAGTCAAGAATGACGAAGATAGAGAGAATTTGAGAAAGAAGTATTTACAATTTCACATAATAAAAATTAATCTACTTTCTTATAAAAGCTGGAATGATTTCATAAAAAAAAAAATAATAAACGAACTAAAAAGCCCTTATATTTGATTTAATATTAATGGCAATATTGTAACCACATAAGTATATTTCAATAAAAAAAAAGATCTAATCAACCCAAAAAGTCCATAGCTTCAGTATTGGACTTTCTTTTCCAATATGGTAATAATGTTTACAATTTTGATATCTAACAATAATATTCTACAAGTTGAATTAAAATTAATATAATATAATAAAATTAAGAAAGAGAAAGGTAAAATAAAAAATGATTAAATAAAGTTATTGCGGTGTATTGCATGATAAGTCAAAAGAACAATCTTAGACCAATTGGATCCCAGAACTTAATATATGAGCGGAATAAACAATTTTCTTGAAAATAATGATTAACCTACCCTTGAATGAAAATTGAATGTTTTCAAATGCAATATTACTTTTTGAACAAATATCTCGGTACATGAGAGAGGGCCTGAACTACGTGAAAGAAGTTGGTGTGGATAGCCAACTCGGGCTATTCTCAGCCGAGTGACGGCGGGGCTGATGGTTGTGATAAAATAGGAAACTAATAGTTGTAGAAAAGAGTTCATTATAATATTAGTCATTATATAGTTATTTTATTTCATGTAAAACTTTAAAATATAAAAGATAGAAGAACTAAAAAGTTCTTATATTTTATATAATATTAATAGTAATATTGTAATCTTATAAGTATTTCAATAAAAAAGGTCTAATCAACAAAAAATAATTTAAACGTTATAAGAACTCTATTATTCATTAAAATCCTATAAGTAGATTTCGTAGCTTCGATATTGTACTCTTTCCCAATATGATAATAGTATTTACAATGTTGATGTCAAACAATAATATTCTGCAAGTTGAATTAAAATTAATATGATATAATGAAATAAAGAAAGAGATATGGTAAATAAAAAATGATTAAATAAAGTTATTGTTTTGTATTGAATGATAAGTCAAAAGAACAATCTAAACCAATTGGATCGCAGAACTAAATATATGAGCGTAACAAATAATTTTTTAGAAATTAATGATTAACCTACCCTTGAATGAAAAAATTGAAAGTTTTTAAGTGCAATATTATTTTTTGGGCAAACATCTCAGTTCATGCGAAAGGGCCCAAACCAGACGAAAGAGGTTGTTTTGGATAGCCAACTCGGGCTATCCTCGAGTGACAGCGGGGCTGATGGAAACTAAAAAACTAATCGTTTTAGAAAATAGTTCATTATGATATTATTTATTACGTAATTATTTTATTTCACGTAAAAATTTAAATTTTAATATAATATAACAAATCTATTTCTCATGTATGTCCTTTCATCTTTAATTCAAATTTATGTTTTAATTTTCCAATATATGTGACACAATTCATCATGTAATGTATTTTTTGTTTTATTGATAATTAGAATAATAATGTAAATAAATAATAGTTTTAGAACCCAGACCGGTGATTGATCGGATGCTGGACTCCAGGTTACTGATCCAGCCATCACCTGATCAATTTTTGACCCAGGTAATTAGTTTAATAAAATTTTAAATTATATTTATATTATTTTTACCTTATGACAACACATAAAATAATAAAAATAAATTATTTATATGTAAATTTTGTATCCTAAAGTCTTAATAATGTTGTATATTGTCATAATTTTTTATCACATAAATATATATGTACATAAATTTATTTTTAAAACTAAAAGGTGAAGAAAAAAAACAGAATAATGATCGGGTAAAACCGAGTTGACCTGGCAGGGTCAATACCCGAGTTGACCGAGTCAAGGTAAGATCGACCGGGTCCCTTGCTACCCGGTCCAACAACCCACCCGGACCGCTCCTGGCCTCGGGTCCCGGGTTGACTCGTCGGGCCGGTCCGAGTCTTAAAACACTGAAATAAATTGAATAAACTTTTTATATAAAAAAAATATTTAAAATTAAAAAAATTTATATATAAAACATGTATCATGTTCATCACATGTGCGCTTTAATTACTAGTAACCATAAAATTAGCAAACCCCACGTATCACTTAAGTACAAAGTAATACCTATCTTATTTTTCCATTGAAAGATAGAAATATTGTTAAAATGAAAAACAAGATTGATTACAAGCTGTAATTCTATGGAGCCATCGAATGACTCTCTTATGAATCCATCGATAAGTTTATATATTGACATGTGTCTACTGTGTATTTATTCCAGGACACGTGTCAATACACCATTTGTGGATAACTATGGATGGCTCCATAAGCCGAGCCATCCGATGGATTCATAGCAAAACCGACAACCGATGATTTTTTTTTTTATTTTTTTTTTCAAACAACAATCCAGTAGGGTGGGGGTTAAGGCCGAACCCCCAATCTGTATATAAAAAGCCCTAAATAGACCGAAACGTCACAAAGCTACAAGTCCAATGTCTGATATACATCAAGTCAAACGAAAAACCAAAAAACAAAATAAGAAAAAATACAAAGAAAGCTGACAACTGCAGCGAGAAATACAAAAATAACAGATCCTGGTCCCGGTGGGAATCTCGGCGAGAAAGTCAGCATCACAGTGTGGAAGATACGGCCGGCTACACAAATCTGAATGAAGGGTATCTCATCTAGTCCATCCGTAGGAGGGTGCGAAGGCGGATAGGCTAATCTAATTGCAAAAAGTTACATACCTATCTAATTGCAACCATAATATTTATTATATGCTAATCTTTATAATGTTTTTTTATTAAAAAGAGGAAAGTAAAATGCGTGTTTGTAAACCAGCAAGACGTAGTGTCTCTACTGGACAAGATACCCAAACTACCCGATCCGATTAACCTGCTTATACACTTTTATATCTCTACTAGTAAAGTGCACGTGCATCGCACGTGGTGCCGAATGTTTTTTTTTTTTGCCGATTAAGTTTAGTAAAATAAATTAATTAATTTATTAAACATATCATTGCAGGAACAAAATAAAATGTAGAACAAATGAGCTAGCTCCTAATGTATTTTTTTGTCCACATATAACATAACGATGTACTAATATACAAAAATAAAATAACATATTACAACCCCGACAAAAATACATGAAAAATGACTCCATAATTTTTTTTAAAAGACACTAAATAACTAAATAAAGACAATGTATATTATAAATGCATTAGTTCTTTTTTTTTATTTATGTTTGATGATTCAAGAGTGATTTTCTTTCATTTTAGTTTTGACGTTCTCATAATAAAAACATTCACACCCATTCGAGCTCTATACATCAATAGGCAATTTCTTCTTAAGTCATTAGGCAAAAATTCTACTTTATTCAAGCAATGCAAAATATTTTGTCCAACCATATAGTCAAACTCTATGATTATGATCTTTATAGAGTATTGCTAATAACAATTAATGAATATCTGTATGAAATAATCAACCATGTCACTAAAATTGTTGATATTGTCATCTTTTTTTTAAACTACTTCATTATTCTCTCTCCATATGGACAAATTGACACCTCCCCAATGGAGGCATCGCCCACAGGGTGAGAATGAGTTTTATTTTCAAATAAAAGTTGACCTTTCCAAATATTGGTTACACATACTTCTCCCGAGACGCTAAATTATTTTTTTTAAATTATCACACATTACATGAAGACTAAATTATTTTTTGAAATCATCATACATTACATGAAAGTATATACTCTAGAGTACTTGCACATATGTTCGAGCACAATACCCCAATAAAATTGTAGATATTTCTATCAAACTATGATAGCTTTATTAAAATATTCAAAAATATTTTTATCATGCTCCGACATTTCCTTTTCAATGTTATTTATTTTGAAGATAGACGAACTATATAATATGTTGTTTGCAAATTATTGAGCAGCTTGGTTGATCCAATGATTTCAAACGCTTTTATTGTCCAAATTTTTGCATCAATCATAAAGTTTCAAAAATTTATGATAAATATCTTTTCTTGATTCTTTAACAATGAAAAAAAAAAAACAATGAGATAATATTGAGAAACATATCATTTGTTAAAATATTAGAGAGGAGAAAATCAAAATTCTATTATATTATAAGACTCTTCGCCATCTGTGAAATTTATTACAAAATCATTATTAAAATATATATTATGTATTACAAAGTTTTTTAGTTTTTTTATTTATTTTAAAAATCAAAATTGATAATATAGGGTCAATATTTATGAGAATTTAAACGCCAGTAATAAAAAATGTAGTAATTATAAAAGACTTTTGTTTCTAGATGTTGATATTCATATTTCTCTGAAATAAAATAATCAGACTTCTTTTTTCTCATTGCCTTAATATTGTTTTATTTGTTTCTTATTATATTCACAGATAATATTTTATTTGTTAAAAGAATTAGGGCATATTTATATGTATTGTTTAATTTGTTTACACATCTTATATAATTATGTTGTTATCAAAGTATCTTATTTATTTGGCTACAACTATAATCACATAAGATAAAATATTATTTAATATTATTTATTTATAATAATATATATTTGATAAAATTGTACTTTTATACAGTTTATAAGATTAAAAAGTTCACATTTTTTTTTTTTCATTTTTTGATAAAACATAATGTAACTAACTCATTTTCATATTCATTGAAAGTATATGTTACAACGATTATGGTGTTCCCTTTGAAGAAGTATTGCATAATAGTTTAGCATACTACTCATTTATTTCTCTTTTTAATTCACATAATTAAAATTGACAATATTTGTAAGTTTACATCTAGTTTTTACTTTTTTCGTAGTATTAATATTTTAAATCTATGTAAGAAAAATGTCCACATGTTTATCTTATGTTAATTTATACTTAATAAAATTTATTTAACATAGATTTATAATCTATTTTATGAGATACTTTTAGGTCCATTTATTATTTTTAATTGGTATTGATAATATATATGTTATAAATAATTGTAATATTTTTATTTTATTTACAATAAATTTTCAAATCAAACATCATTGGAAAGAAATAATATGATGTATTACATATAAAAGGATAACAAATAAAAAAATATTAAGTATTTCGAAAGTAAAAAATTTAATGTTAGAAAGTAATGAAATATTTAGCTAAAAAATCAATCCCAAAATCAGCGGCTAGTGAGAGAAAATCCCAAAATCCCCAAATTCTAAAGGTTCAATCCCCGTCGAATTGAGTCGCCTTCCTCGGCAAAAGGGCGGCGCCGGCCGGCGGACGACCTCAACCGTCACCCCGCCTCTGTGTCCCGGTCATTCAGCGCTTCGCGGCTTGCCTTTGGAATCGGACTGGTTCGGCCTTGGTTCGCCGGTCTAGTGGCAGCGTTAGGAGGCGGCGAGCCCGTGGTCGTCGTTCGGCTTGCAGGTGACCGCCGGCCTTCGATTGGAGGTGAGTATGCTGTCCTTTTCCCCCGTTCCTGTTTCGATTTCTGATTTTATGCGAGAATGGAGGGCCAACGGAGGGCCATCTCGAGCGGTCCTATTTTCGGCAGATCTCCGTTCGGGGTTGACGAGTCCGGTCGCCGGTGGTCTGCGGTTCTATTGGCTGGGTCGTGGGTTGAGAGGCGGGGTGGGGCTCTGACGGGAGTCGGACCTGAGGGCCCGAACAGTCCCCCGTTTGGTCTAGTGGTGTTAGACGGCGGAAATCTGGTGCTCCGATGCTCGGCTAGTGGTGTTAGGCGTGCTCGGGAGGTGCTAGAGTGGGTGCGTGTTTGGTTGTCCTTTCGGTTGAGGTGGGTCGTTTTGGAGTGTGATTTGTGTTCGGGCTCGACTTCTTGTATAGGCCTTGTGGCAGTTTCGAGAGCCGTCCCTGGACTTAGATTATCCTCTGATATAGACTGTCCTCCGCTGGTCCGAGCTGACTGAATTGCTGTGGAAGGGCTTGTTAATATAGCTGTGTTTTCATTTTCTAGTTTTGTTGTAGATTGGTATGTTGTTCTAGTGTGTTAGTTTCTGTGTTTGTGTTTGTCGTTGTGTTTTAGGTCTGGGCCGTTGGCCTCTGTGCACCCGAGTGTCATTTTCATTACTCTGTTGGGGTCCAACACTCGGGAATTACCCTGTTGGGGTCTTGTGTTGTTTTTTTGTCGTTGTTTTGTGTATTTGTTTTGAGTGTGTTGCCGAGTATTCTAGCTTTGCTAGTTTTCGGATCTAGGCGGTCTTCGGACCTGTCCTCCCAGTTTTCTCAGTCGTCGGTTGTATTATTCAGCTAGTGGCTGTACCTTTGCACATTTGTGCGTTTATATATAAATCCTCTATCGTTTCGTTAACTAAAAAATTAATACCAATTCTAACGAATATTTAAATGTTATTCCTCTCATTTGAATTATTTCAATAAAAAATATAACAAAAATATTTTGTTAGAATCATGAGCAGATCCATTTTTTTTAATACAGTTGACATATGGCTACTTCCCAAACCATATAGCATAATGTATCTAACAAAAATTATGGGAACATTTTTCATAATTTTATTCATGCCCCATATTCAGAAAGTAAAATTAAAAGAAAGAAAGATAAATATGAATTAATTTGTTTATAATTTAATTCAGCTCATAACTTTATTAACGTTATACCATAAACACAATATTACAACTAAAGAAAATATGATAAATTTAAAAATTATAATTTTACCCTTTTAATTTTCTTTTTTTTAATCTTGATGATAGCTTCTATTCTCTCTTTTGCAACATATTTTTTCTCTAACATTTTTCATGTCTCTTTTAACTAATGTATATAGAATTATAGTTATATATTAATAATTGACAAATTCATCAATTATATTGCCGAGTCAACTATACCACAACATAAATTTTTTGTTCATAAATATTTTAAAAAATATATTATTTTCAATGATTTTATTATGTTGAAGAAAAATTATGTCTTTTTGTTAATTTATTTTAACTTGTCGTGACTGTATTGATGTATTAAAAATGTATTTCAGGTGAGAAATATGACAAATTACTAAAGAAAATATGATAAATTTAGAAATTACAATTTTACCCTTTTAATTTAATTTTATTTATTTTAATCTCGATAGTAGCTTCTATTCTCTCTTTTGCAACATATTTTTTCTCTAACTTTTTTCATGACTTCTTTAACTAATGTATGTGTTATTATAGTTATATATTAACAATTTACAAATTCATCAATTATATTGTCGAGTCAACTATACCACAACCTAAATTTTTTGCATAAAAATTTTACAAAAATATATTATTTTTAAATGATTTTATTATGTTTAAGAAAAATTATATTTTTTTTGTTAATTTATTTTAACTTGTCGTGACTGTATTGATGTATTAAAAATGTATCACATGTAAGAAATATGACAAATTATAAATTGTAAAAGCATTATGTTATTTTGATGGTATAGTGCCCCCTGTAAGAAATTATTTTGGATCTGCCACTGCATTTAGCTTTTCAATGAAACATCAATTGAATTTTTTACAATTCCAATGGTTGTTTTTCCAACGGTTGAAATATTGTCTGAGAAAAATTCCAATAAAAAATCACACAATAATAAATAATAGTAATGAGAATAATTAATCAGTTAAATTCTAATGTAATTTAACTTTATCTCTGTTAGAATAGCCAATGAAGTTTTCAATGAAAGCCATACCAATGAAATATCTGCTGGAATTTTCAGTGGAATACCTTACGGTTGGTTTTTTTTTTTAATTTATTCATTCTTAAACATTAAATTTTTATGTGATATCTTTTGTTATTACTTAATTATCTTTACAATTTTCCTTTTAAAAATACATTAAACACATGGCTTTTTAGTCATGTAATTGTTTTAGAAACCACTCATTATTTTATCTCAAGATTACCTATTAATTTCTTAATCAAGTTATATTTCTTACATATTAAATATTAAATAATGAAAATATTTAGTATTGTATAATTGTAATATGATATTTGTATATTATATTTAAAAAACTTATAGCAAATAAAAAATTTATTTAAAATTAGAACAATCAATTTTTTTTTAAAAAAAAATTAGAAGTTCTAACCTAAATGGATAAAAGTACAATTAACTATTGTCTGTCACCTAAACCTTACACATAGAATTAATAATCACAAAAAATTAACAAATGTTTACAACTCAACTCGTTTATATTGATAAATACAAGTTTTAAAAGTTTTATATTTTTAATCAATTATAACACTTTTAATATTATTTATGAAATTTTATATATGTCTTATTATATATTAATTTCGTACATTTTTGTAAAGAAAAACAATGCTTTATTATAATAATACAGATTGGATAGATGGATACTGGTAATATATCCATATAATTTCTTGGTAAAGATTAATACTTTTTTAGATTAATTTAAAAAATAGTATTTCTATACTTCGTGGCCGTTATGAGAACAAACAATACCGATTTCAAGTTTTGTTCATAAAAAATTCTAAAAAGTATATTGTTTTCAATGATTTTCTTATATTGAATTAAGAAAAATCATGTTTTTTTTTTTTAATATTTTCTAACTTATATGTGTTAAAAATGTATTACAAATGCGAATGATGACAAACTATGAAAAGTATAATTTATAAAAATTATAGTGCATTATGTTATTTCAAATAACATTATTAAAAATAAGAATGTTTTCCAAAACATCAATTATATATCTTTCCAAATTTTTGTTGTCTGGGTTGATATTTTAGAGATATAAAAAAAACAGTTTGACAAATATGTGAAAGAAGCAAATTCGTGAAGAATAATGATATGAGAATATTGAGGCTCATTTTTAGGAGACTAATTTGCCATTAAAAATAAGTCAAAGTAAGTGTTTTTTTGGTAGTTCATTTGTTAATTAAAAAATATATGATTACAATTTTACATTAAATTTATATTAAAATAAAGACGTTTTTGAAAACATCAACTATATATTCTCTCATAGCCTTGTTGGGTTGATTTTTGGGAGATATGAAAGAAAACAGTTTGACAGATATGTGAAAGAATCAAATTGGTGATGAATAATGGTATGAGAATGTTGAGGTTGATTAATAGGAGAGCTAGAATATTTTGTTCATGTATCTATAATTAATTAATTAAATATTAGTTATTAATTATAAATATAAGATGATTATTGGTGTAGTATTAATTTGCCATTCAAAGTAAGGGTTTTTTAGGTAGTTCATTTGTTAATTAAAAATATAAAATAAAATGGGTATTATTATATTATTAACTAGTATTCGACCTGTGCATTTGCACAGATATAAATAAATTATTGTGAGTCTGTATGCATATAATGATTAATTATTTTTCTTTCACTTTTTTTCAGACCAAATTTATAATTAAAAGAGTTGGAATATTTTTTTTTTAAATTGCGTTTATCTGATTGGATGTAATGTATATTTTGGTACGTATTTTATTTGTGAATTATTTATTATTTATTTAGGAATTTCAAATATATTTTTTATTTTCAAAAAAAAATTTAAATGTAACAACAATAATAACATCTAATCACATTATACGGTCAACACATTATATGGTCAACTGTCATTAATAAAAAATTTAAAATGATTTTTGTAATTTTGAAGTGATGAGTATTAATTATTTAATGATTAAATGAAAGATTAAATACATAACGGTTTTTGGAGGGAAATTTGTTAAATTGCCACATAGGTAAAATTAAATAGGTTTTATTAAATGTTTTAAGTTAGTAATTATATATATATAGATTTGTCATTAAAAATATGTCAAAGTAAGGGTATTTTAGACAAATCATTATTTTTACAAAATCACTGTTCCTTTTATAATAATATAGATATAGATAGATAGATAGATAGATAGATAGATAGATAGATAGATAAATATATCAATCAGGACAATCCTCTGGACATATAGAGAGAGGGAACGGACAATCCTCTAGACATATACAGATATACTACATTAAAGAGAGAGAAAAGAGAGAGAGAAAAAAAAAGAGAGAGAGAGAGAAAAAAAAAAAGAGAGAGAAGAGAGAGAGAGCGCTAGAAAAAATAAAAACGAGAGAAAAAAATGGGAAAGGAAATAATATTAAAAGTTGCAGTGATGGGTATTACAATATTTGTGTTATCCATTTTGCACGTGACAATGGCAGTGAAGAAGACATACATCGTTCAGATGGCTGGAGACGAACGGCCAGAGTTTTTCCCCGATCACTTCACGTGGTATGCCTCGTCTCTGGCGTCGGTGTCAGAATCGGCCAAGACGAGATATATTTACGAGAATGTGTTTGATGGCTTCTCTACCATGCTCACTTCTGAGGAGGCCGACCTCATGAAGGGCCTTGAAGGGGTGATATCCGTCATCCCAGAGACAATCTACACCGTCCAGACAACCCGGACCCCTCTGTTTCTTGGTCTTGAAGAATCGAGCCCACTCCTTCCGGATCCCCAACAGGTGAGTGAAGTCATTGTCGGGGTCGTGGACACGGGCGTGCGGCCCGAACACCCGAGCTTCAGAGACGAGGGGCTGAGACCCGTCTCAACAAGCTGGAGAGGGGGTTGTGAAGAGACAATCGACTTCCCAAAATCCAGCTGTAATAATAAATTGATTGGGGCGAGGTTGTTCGCGAAAGCGTACCTAGATTATCTCAATCAAACAGGGGAAAAGGTGCCCGATGATGATCCAATATCCCCGCTGGACTACTATGGCCACGGGACCCACACCGCAAGCACTGCAGCCGGGTCTCCTGTCCGAGGCGCCAATCTGTTTGGCTTCGCTGGCGGGACGGCACGGGGGATGGCACCCACTGCTCGGGTTGCCTCATACAAAGCCTGTTGGGATTACGGGTGTTTTGGTGCCGACGTATTGGCAGCCATAGAGCGTGCCATCTATGATGGCGTCCACGTGCTGTCGATGTCGGTGGGTGATGATGGTGGCCTTGATTATGACAAGAATTTGGTCGCGATTGGAGCTTTTGCTGCGACTAGTAGGGGCATCTTCGTTTCCTGCTCTGCAGGGAACGAAGGGCCCGACCCTTCCAGTTTGATCCTCTTTGCACCGTGGGTAGTGACCGTCGGTGCAGGGACCATTGACCGCGACTTCCCAGCGGATGTCATGCTCGGGGACAAGACAAATTGCACCGGCATCTCACTCTACAGCCGCCGCAAGCCACTGTCCGGTGGTCTCGTGTACGCTGCAAATGTGAGCAACAATGGCAGCAGTTTTTGCACTAACGGGACCCTCGCCATGGAGAAAGTTAAAAATAAGATTGTGTTGTGTGACGGTGGGGTGAATACCAGAATTCATAAGGCAGAGGTGGTCAAAGAAGCTGGGGGTTTAGGGATGATTGTGGCAGACGATTACACATCGCCAGACTCTTGCATGGTGGCAGATGCTTACATGTCTCCGGGCACAAGGGTGGGCAAAAAGGCAGGGCGTGAGATAAAAAGGTATTTGCAGTCCCATAGATCTAATGCCAAGGCCAGTATTATGTTTAGCGGGAAGGATACGGTGGGCGTGAAGCCTTCCCCGATGGTCCCAGCCTTCAGCTCTAGGGGACCCAACCCTATCACCCCCGAAATCCTAAAACCGGACCTCATTGCACCCGGGGTGAACATCCTAGCCGGATGGGGCCCTGCATTGGGTCCCTCGTTAGTAGGTATCGACAAACGCAAAGTCCAATTCAACATAATCACTGGCACGTCCATGTCGTGCCCACACGTAAGCGGCCTGGCTGCTCTGCTAAAGGCGGCCCACCCTGACTGGAGCCCTGCCGCGATTCGTTCGGCTCTCATGACCACTGCTTACTCCACTTACGAGGACGGGAGCCCGTTGCTGGATGGAGCCACCGGCAACGCGTCCAACCCGTTCGCTCATGGTTCCGGGCATGTCTCCCCTGTCACTGCCCTCAACCCAGGCCTAGTCTACAACCTAACCAAAATCGATTATTTGAACTTCCTCTGTGCAATAAAATACAATTCTTCTCAAATCAAGGTCTTTGCAGGGAAAACAAAATTCCGTTGCGAGCAAAGGAAGCTATACAACGTCTACGACCTCAATTACCCTTCCTTCGCAGCCACCATCCCCCCATCTGGAAAATGTAAAACCAAAGTGGTTTTTAGGAGGACACTCACCAATGTGGGAGAAAATGGGACGACATACCGAGTGTCTATATCTTCACCAACTCCGTCGGCCACGATTTCTGTTACTCCTAAAACATTGGTTTTCCACCAGAAAAACGAAGCAAAGTCCTACAAGCTGACGGTTGTAGCAGCCTATATGCCGCCCGGTACCAACGCGTTCGGCAGAATCGAGTGGTCGGATGGGAATAATGTGGTGGGGAGTCCAGTTGCTGTTAGTTGGATCAACGCTACTCGGGAGTAACAGACTAATACAATCTATCCTCTGATGTGTTTTTCTGCAAATTGATAGGGATTGTCCCACTGAACAACGATCAATGAGAGTGAGCAAAAGAGAATAGAGAGAGCATACAGACTAATTAAAGAAAAATTATTGTTAGGGGATTTGGCGTCAGTGTGGAATGAGTGTACAACTGGTGTCCTAATGAAATATAATTTTTCTACTCCCATGCATTAATAAATACTAATAGTTTAAGATGTTGATAATTTGAATTTAGAGTATAAATTTACCTCTTGATCATATTGATAGATGCCATAACTTTAAGATACCTATTGCATTCTCGGACTTCCTTAACAAGATATTAAAGGGAATTGAATTATTACTACTCAAATTCATTATTAAAATACCGTACAAAGTAAAAATATCCAATCTACAAAATATGCTCTCATTTATTATGTTTGTGATACACTTCACTCATTTGTCACATCAAAAACCAAAATATTATTATTATTATTATTACTATTATTATTATTATTATTATTATTAGATGCACAAATATTGTTTTATGCAAAACTAAGAAACGATTGATTCACTTATGTAAAATACTTAGTCAAGACTTCTTGATTATATTTTAAGTCAGAATGTTGAACAAAGAGAGAATTAGAGAAAAAAGTATCTTGAATTTCACAAACTAAAAATTAATCTACACTATTATAAAAGATGAAATGATTTCGTACAAAATTTAAACGGACTAAAAGTTCTTATATATGATATAATTTTCATGGCAATATTATAATCACATAAGTATTTCAATAAAAAAAAGTTGTAATCAACCAAAACTAATTCAAACGCAACTAAGACTCTAATATACATCAAAATCCTATAATTATATTTCGTAGCTTAGGCATTAGACTTTCTTTCAAAACATGACGAAGAGTCAACAATATTATTCTGCAAGTTGAATTAAAATTAATATAATAATGAAATAAAAAAAGNGAGTACATAAATTTCTATGGTGCATTGCATGCTAAGTCAAAAGAATAATCTTGGCAATTTGAATTGCAAAACTACGTAACTAACATTTTTCATTAAATTAATGATTACATACTCTCGATTGGAATTTAAAGTTTTTAAGTGTAATTACATTTTAAGAACAAATATCTTAGTACACGCGAAAGATTTTGTAACGCACACTTCTAATTTATAGAAAATATTTATATTTTCAAGTAATTTTAAACTTTTAAAATTCTAAAATTCTTTTTCTCGAACAGTTACTAAAAAATTCTCTTTCTTTTCTGAAAAATTCTAACTCTTTTATGCTAAATGAAACTGCTCATTCTTTCTTTCTCTCTCTCTCGACCCAAAACTAGCTAAGGGTCTACTGGGAACTAACTCCCAAAAATAACTCGAGAAATAAACAGAATACAACAATCATGAATGCAATAAATCTCAAATTATTCAGTCTCATATTCTCAATTTCAAAACATGCAAACCAACTCAACAAACCAGTGTCTCAACATGGAATAAATAAAAGTCTGCAAGTTCTGATAAATAAATAACTCAAATTACTAATAATTAAATAGTGACCACCCTGCACTGCCCTCTAGTGTCACATCCAACTGCTTAACCCGGAAATGATGTTTATGGGGGATGAACATAATAATCAACGTGCTCATCTTAGCCTATAAAGTACATACATTCAAATTAAGTAACGGATAGCGTTGTAAGCAAATATGACACACAAATAATGATTTCGCACCCCACTAAGGTGCCTCTAGAATTCTCGCAGTCGTCTAGACGGCGCAACTCGTCTCATCTCATCTCATCTCATGTCACGCAACCCGTCGGGTGCTAAGCTAGTATACGACATATCTCATCTAAAGAACAACCCTAATATAGGCGTTCACCGCACAAGATCAGCCGTGTAGACGGTGATCACGGTATAAGTCTGGAAACACATAAATTCATGCACATAATTGTAAACAAAAATACCACAGTGATTAATAAGAATGATGTACTAGATTGACTTCCCCCTGACTTCTGGAATCTGCTGAAGGACGAGTGAGTGCTTCCATAGGAAACTCGGAGGCTCGACTCATCGGGATCTACATTAATGAAGCATACTCGAATAAATATTCTAACTCTTATCTCGGTAAACTAATTTATCATATTGAAGGATTTTCTAGCTTAAGGTTCACGACTTAACTCTATCTCTTTCTTAGATGTTGGAACTCTCGACTCGGACTCTTCTAAAAAAATCTCTAAAATTAGGCTCGGCTCAACAATTCATAAAAAGGGTTGAATAACTTTTAAAAATTCTAAAAAACTAGCTCGGGACATTTGAAAACATTCTCGACTCATTTGAAAATGGTTTAGTGCGGCTCGACAGTGGTTGACACCGATCGCGATCCGGTGTTGCTGCCTGGCCCCGCGCCTGCACGGGGACTGCTACTGACTGCTCAGTGCATTTAAAGCACGCACTTTACCATTAGGGTCTGTTGGACATGACTTGCTGGCCTTCGGTAAATTGTAGACAGTCCGGAGCTCCGGGGTGCCCGCAATCGGAAACAGACAGCTGGGGCGCGCCTCAGGTCACTGGCGCAGTGTCTCGTGAATCTCACTGCACCTAGCATGCGGGCCCTCACACACTAGTATGCCAGTCGCCTACGAGTCTTACGCAGACACTGATCGACTGTGACTACAACTGTTGTCATCCAGCACAGCGACGTTTGTTTTCGACAACTCCCTTGCTTATCCACAAGTACTCACGACCAGTCTAAAATGGCATTTTAGGCTAGAATAATTTTTATAAGCCCATTTTCTTTCAAAAAAATAATTATGAGGCAAATGAACTCGTATTATAATTTGCAATCAAGGCACAAAAGAAATACCTCATTTTCTCAAGCATTTATCACAACATAACATAGGTTCTAAACATAGAAAAATCTCATCTTTAATCTCATTTTATCAAACAACTATACGGCATTTCTCGGCTATCTTATACTTTTAAAAATAGATGAATATTCAGAGCCTCATCAACACCAACATCAAGAGTCCAACATCAACTATATACATATCTCATCACAACAATTTCAAGAATTTATCTCAACTCAATAAATAACAAGTCAATTAACCTTAAACAACCTTAGATCCTTCAATATAACTCATACAAATATCGAGAAGGTATAGCCGTATACCTCCTTCAGGTATAAAACGAAGAGGGCTGAAAGATCGTAAAAATGAAGCCTCGGATGCTCGAACTCAGCCTCGGCAAAGCTCGATAAAACTGCTACTCTCGAATAAAGCTCTCGGCAAAGCTCGATAAAACCCGGCTCGGCTATTGCTCTCAACAACACGTACGGGCTGCTACTTTGTCTCTAAACGGCTACAGCCGTCATGCCCGCTGCTGCTCAATAAAGCCTCCTGGCTGCTGCTCGGAGTCGTCAGAAAGAAGACGGCTGAAAACTCGGGGCTGCTCGATTGAATCTCGTGCGGAGGGTGGTGTCGGACGGCCGCTGCAAATCTCCTCTTCCGGCAGGACGTGCGGCGGCTGCTGCTGCTGCTCGACATGGACGGTCCGATCTCCATGGCTTCTCGAACGGTTGCTCGACGTCACCGGCGTGAAACGAACGGACAGACGGCGAAGGACTGAGATGGGCCGATTTGGACCACTTGATCGAACGAGAACCTGCTAAGGAAGTCGCGCGGCTGAGATGGTTCGCCGGCGATGGCTGGGAATATCTCGATGGCCTCTCGTGGTCTCCTCTCGACTTGAACCGGAAGCGACAAACGGAGGGCCACCTGCTGCTCGCGTTACGCCGCAATTGCAGAGAAGAGATGCGGTGGCGACGGCGGCTGCTCGATGATTACCGGCGAAAGGGATTATGAGCGATTGAAGGCTGAACATAATGGCGAAACTGATGATGATTTTTGATCGATTAAGGAGGTGCTGGGTTTTCTGAGATTTGGGTGAGTTTCGATTGAAGGAGAAAATGGCTCACAAAGAGAAAAGAATATATATATTGGGCCCAATTCTTAGAAAATTTGGGCCGAGGTTTCTCTTGGCAATGGACCGAGAATCATCCTAGTCTTGGGCCAATTATAATTAAGCTTATAAGGGCTGAAATATAAGCTCAAAATCAGTCTCCATAAATTCCAAGGAAACGAGAAATTAGAATTGATGAAGCCAAAATACGAACTCAAAATGAATGACAACTGATAAACCGAAAATTCTAAAAATTTCGGTTTCACTCTAAATAATTAAATCGAATGGCTAACGAATATCCGATAATTCAAATAATTTAATTAGACACTAACGTCTAAATAAATTATTTCACTTAACGGATTAAATAGACACTAACGTCTAATGAATCCTAAGAGCTTATCGAGCTTAGAATCTTTAAATAATATGCAACTAACTGCATAAATAAAATAAATAATCGAGATGTCTTCTAATATCCGATTGGGGCGCTACAGATTTTGAGTCAGGTGAAAGAGGTTTATGTGGATAGCCAGCTCAGGCTATTATCCGCCAAGTGCCGGAGGGGCTAATGGTTGTGAAAAAAAAATCCACGAGTTGTCTTGTCTTGGGAATATCATGCGGAACATCAAATTTGGATTTCCCAAATTCTGGAAAGTGGTTTTCCTCATTTGTCCTATTTTACATCCCAACAAAATTACAAATTTTAGGATGGACGAGTAAAATTGCAAATTATGTATCGGTAAGTAGCATAAACCCAAATTTACCCTTTCACTTGTCCTCGGCTCCTCGCCTCCATCGTCCTCTTCTGCCACTATAAAAACGTTCTACAATTTTATTGTTTCCTCAGAAATCACCATATTTCTCGCCCAAAATAGCACTTGGTCAGTTTTATTACGAAATTCACGTGTTACATGTGAAAAACTGGACAATGGATTGTTGCAAAGACACAAAGGCAATAATGGGTCAGGTTGTATGCCCAAAACCTCGTCGGGCCGGGCCGTCGATGGTGGTTCCCTTGAGATCTCGCATGCGGTATTCTATTTTCTTGATCGATATTCCTCTGTAGGCATGGTTTTTGTCAGTTTTCTATTTTGAAAAATGTGTTGAAGTTTGTTAATTTGGGACAGTGACGATGCCGAGTCGAAACCGGGTGCCGAAATGCTTGGCTTAATCTTAAAGGTAGATTTCCAGATTTCATCTGATTAATTGCTTGATTTTAGGTGCCTTTGTTCAAGTAGATTAACCTTTCTCACTTAATCATGCCTGATTAGTTTATGTTTTTCCCCATTATTTTATGTTGCGTCGTGTTTGATTATCCCTTTCCTTGCTTTTTGATTTTTTATTTCTTGTAGTTTATATGAATTGATTGCTAAATCTTGCATTTATGCAGTCTCTTCACATCCCTGTGCTAATGTGGATTCAAATCCTTGCGCTGTTTCTCCATTGCTCTGTATGCTTTTTCCTGACATTGTGTTTTGGTACTTAGGTACACTGAGCCTTAAAATTTAAGATGCTAATAGTTAATTCAAAAAGGGTTTAGCTGCCAAACTGCACAGGCTGAAATTTCTAAGAATGCTTGTGTGAATAAATGCTTAAATCGTTCAGTGGACTTTGCTTCAGGTGTTTAGTGTACTCCACGTTCGGTTTGAATCAGTTGGATAAATATGTCATGTTGATTATCTTTACATGTATACAGATAGTAAACCCATGCTTCTTAATCATTTAGCATGAGTGAAAACAGGAAATCTGATCCTAGATTTCAGCATAAACCATTTGAGCATGATAACATTCAACTTAAACTCTAATAGCTACCAAGGGGCGAATTTGGTTTAGATTTCGTCTAAGAAACTTTATTTCTACTACCTTCTCAAAGTAGATCGAGTTACAAATCGCCAAACGAAGTTAATACAGATTGCAGAAATTAGTTATTGGATTGTACACCGATAACTACCTTGTCAAAATTGGTAATTTCATGGAGCCTAATATTATTTCATTTATCTCTTACAGGACGATTTTCAAGGGTCGGTATCACCCCCGTTTTTCTTTGGATCACCTCCTTGCAGAGCCTCAAATCCTGTTGTGCAAGATGCTTGTTTTGGGATTGAACCAAATAACCTAAGTTCCATTCGCAAATCCTCTAATGATTCTGCTGATAATGGTAGAAAACAGTTGGGTAAAGAACAAATAGCCGTGAGAATTGAAGGCTTTGATTGCCCAAATACCCGTGCTGTTGCCATGGTGTAGAAAAACCAAAAAAGAAAAAAAGAAAAGAAAAAGACGAAAAGAAAAACAACTTTTGATGTCTTTATGGGGGCTTGGCTGGGGGTAAGGGTTGGCGAGTGGGAAAGGCAATTTCAACCTATATAAGTAAATTTAGCATTGAGAATTGCGTACTGAAATTGTTATTTAGTGGCACATTCTTTTGTTAATATTGTGCGCAGTCAAATTCGGAATTGTAGATTAAATGAGGACCACAAAGTTGGGACCTTGTGATGCTTTTCTGGTCGTGCGAAAGGCGATTTTGTCAGGAACACTGTAAAAGAGTTCATCTGTAAATACAGTGGCGCATTCGCGCTTTAGTAGTTATCTCGAGATACCTTCATTTTTATGCTTTCTTAGTTTTATATATTGTAATAATTTAGCAGTAGCTTGTCAGGTTACTGAGTATTAGCTGTTGCTTTCAAGATATTTTCTACTCTCTCTTGCCTTCTGCTTGAAAATTCTTTGCATGCTGTTTTCCATAATTGTCACCCATACTGCTGTGTTAATGACCTTTATGGGGTATTTAGACGAACCGAGATTCTCAGCTTTAAATAGAAAGAATCACTTTTGTTTTGTCTAGGGGAGCTTCAAGCAGAAGGCAGAAGATATTTACACTCAGTGTTATCATTTTTTGAACAGACAGTTTCACTTTGGTTTTGTCCTCAGGTTGGAAGAACTCCTTCAATTTGAAGAACACAAGGCAAGAAAAAAGAAAATGAATTGGAAAATGAATGCGGAGGATACTGATAGACTGCCTTTGTTTGGGTTAGTTTAAAGTAAACAAATTTTGGTAACAGTCTCGAACTACTTCACACCAATTGATCGTCCACAAACTATGTTCTCACATATCATTATTGATGCAATTATCAAACCAAAAGAAATGTTCGTAAGCAGGATACCGATCTTGAATAAAGATAATTTGATGTCCCAGATTGATAAATTTAAAACTTGATGCGAAATAATATGATTTTCTTGATTGAGTTCACGGGGTTATCTTGATCTAGTTAGTTTCTTTTCCCTAAACATCACTACTCGTACAATTGATGGAATGATACTGCATGCCTTAATTGGTAGAGATATGACTGATTTATATAGATAAATTACGCCGTTGACATATAAATTTCCTTTCATTTTAGTGTTAAATGTACTAACATTCAATTCAATGATTATGAATATATTTTTGGTTTACTTTTGTAACTGGATCATAAGTTGCATTATTTTTTGGTGTATAAGTGGTTTACAATTCATGTATTGTTTTATTTTTAAGTTGTACTTTCATAAAGATTTTCAAAATGTGTGATACATGAAGAAGGGCCAATTATATTTAGGTGACTTCTAATCGGGCACGTGCATCAAATATCAAGAATAACGACTTAGATTTGTTATAAATGTAGTCATAGCCAATGAGATAATTAATTATGAGTGTAATACTTTCGATCAATATATTCTTGCATCCTCTCACTTGATCATAAAGCCTTTAAGATATAATAAAATAACATTAGGTACGTGTTGCGTAAATTGTCCACTGACCCGATCTGGATCGTAAACCACTAGTGTGAACCGCTTCAATGTCTCCGGTTACCTAAAAAACGTCTGGAGGGGTTCCAGCGGAAAACATTCCGACGCTCAAGTCAGTTCACGTTCAGCAATGATATCAGGACGAAATGTATTTGTGCGTGAAAATGTGTGTCGTGTTTACATAAAAAAACCCGGACACCCTTTTATACTAGGGGTTGCGGATGCAAATCCAGATTCCTAGGCCACAAAAGTGTCTTTGACTATCCAAATTCTCTACCAACTAGATTCCCCGTATGCCAGAACCCGAATGGTACAGACTTTCTATATATAAAGGACTATCGCTTTTTCTCCCACACGCCTTATCCAATATTGTTCCCATATCTGTACCCTTATCCTATTAAGCAAACTTGCGCCTTGTCGCGCTATCCTGAGTGGACCGACGTCAACTCTAATACATGTAGAGCTGTTTCGTGTCGCGCTATCCTGAGTGGACCGACGTCAACTCTAATACATGT
>BKCP01008181.1:82215-116314 GCA_008636005.1 Striga asiatica | reverse complement strand
AATTGTTGGTTTGAAACCCTAGATCTGAGGTCTTTTGCCTGATGGATTTGTTTGATCTTTGTTTCTGTATATGATCTGGATCCACTTATTCGTTTTTAGCGGATAAGGAATAATGAAGTTTGGTCAACGGTTACAAATTTATTTTAAACAAAAAAGGGGCGAAGAGATTGTGTGTGGATTCTTGTTCATGCTTTGATTCATTGATTTTTTTTTTTGTTCTCAGTTTTTGACTTGGTAATTCTGATATAGATTGGGTTGAGAAAATAGTGACGGGATTATCAGGATGCTGAGATATTAAATATGATTTAATTGGTTTTTACTATCATATGTATGTATTTTTGAAATATTGAAGATTAGGATGATTCTTCAAATGATAAATCCATGCAGTTTTATTTAGAGTATGGAATACACCCACTAGATGGTTTGAATTCAGACAAACCATAACTGAAATTCTTGTTTTGACTTCAGTCGCAACTCAACTATCATTCTTTACAATCTGACAAACAAACCGGTAATTCATTTCAACAGGTTTAATCTAGTGATCACATAAAAAGTATGTCGCCAGCCGATGCTTCCCGAGAAGAAAATGTCTACATGGCCAAGTTGGCTGAGCAGGCCGAGAGATACGAGGAAATGGTTGAGTTCATGGAGAAGGTTGTGAAGACAGTGGACACTGAAGAGCTGACTGTTGAGGAAAGGAACCTCCTCTCTGTCGCATACAAGAATGTGATTGGCGCTAGGAGGGCCTCTTGGAGGATCATCTCCTCCATTGAGCAGAAGGAAGAAGGTCGTGGTAATGATGACCATGTCAAGATTATCAAGGAATATCGGGCCAAGATTGAGGCCGAGCTCACCAAGATATGTGATGGGATTCTGAAGCTTCTCGAGTCGCATCTTGTTCCTTCTGCCTCGTCTGCCGAGTCAAAGGTTTTTTACTTGAAGATGAAGGGCGATTACTATAGGTACTTGGCTGAGTTCAAGACTGGGGCTGAGAGGAAGGAAGCTGCCGAGAGCACTTTGCTGGCTTACAAGTCTGCGCAGGTGAGTGTGAAATTATGAGTTCTTTTGTTTTTGGTAGATGTCCTTTTTTAATTTGTATATTCTGAGTTGGTCTTTGCTTTTTGCTGCGTAGGATATTGCATTGGCTGAATTGGCTCCCACTCACCCAATTAGGCTGGGGCTGGCACTTAACTTCTCGGTCTTCTACTATGAAATCCTCAACTCACCTGACCGTGCTTGTGCCCTTGCTAAGCAGGTATTGTGAAGAACATATCTTTGTGATTCTTTGGTAGTGTGTCATGCCCAATTTCATTGAATCCAATCCAATGGCCCTTGGCACTACTTCGTAGGTGGTTTTTATTTCATACCGAACTTAATCCTTGTTCTGTATCTCTCTCTGAAGGTTGAGTTGATTTGGGTGCTAAAGCTATAACTTTTATACCTTTCCAAAAGTTCACAATTGATGATATGTTAACATTCTTTATTAATTATTTGTCGTGGTCTTAAAAGTCATCGGTTTGGTTACCTATTACCATTTCTTGGACTTGTATCCCACTATCCCTATATATGATTGCTCTTTTCAGTGGAAGCTGTTGGTTGGCCATTGCATATGACTTTTCCGTCAATTTTTTTTTTCTTTCTTTATGTTTTTGTAACCTTTCACATCGTTACTTATCAAAATGGATGGACTCTTCTTCAGGCTTTTGATGAAGCTATCTCTGAACTTGACACATTGGGTGAGGAATCATACAAGGACAGCACATTGATCATGCAACTTCTCCGAGACAACTTAACTCTTTGGACTTCTGACATTGCGGTATTTATACGAAATCCTCTTGATCCGCCGTCAACCATTGAATCAGCCCTTAGTTTTCCTTTTACTAGCTTGCCTTATATATATATATGTAATGCAGTTGATATATGTTTCCGTCATTTGTGGTTATTTACATATAATTTTGGCCTGTATAATACGCTGACCTTTCGGATTTTTACTTTGTTTTGTTTTGTTTCAGGACGATGGTGATGATATCAAGGAGACCACCAAACGTGATTCTGGCGAGGGACAACAGTGATGAACTTGAAATGTAGCAGTGTGTTTCTTTATATTGTTGGATTCTTACAACATTATTAGTTTGGATCTGTTGTAGTAAGAAGTGTCTGCTGTTACTGTTGTTTCTTTTCATGGTTTGGAAGAGTGCAATGTTTTATAAGACTAAGGGAAGGAGGATGGTGACAAGTGGTTCTTGTTCGGGTGAGGGAGATGCTTGAAATTTATTATTGTTATGTTTGGTTTTGCTCGTCTGGTTTAGTTTCATCTGAGTTATGCATGTTTGCCTCTATTTTGCAATATGTGCCCTTGCGGAGGTCAATTTTTTATCTGTAAGATATCATGAAAATTGAATTCAAGTACCTGCAAGGCTGCAATTTGGTACTTGTAAGAGTTCATAGTACATCTTTATAGCGCATACAGTAGTTAATTGTTGAGTTAAATACACAGTAAAGGTTGGCTACTTTGCTAAAGTAACTTACAATTAGTGTCATAGGTCTTGTACTATGAGTGGCATTTGGTCTCTTCATTGCCGAACTTGTTTAATAATTTTTTAACTCAGAGTCTGCACCTCTAAAAATTGATTCACGATATGTGTTTCTTGCATTTTTGTAAAATCGTTGTCAACTCGTATTCAAATAAATGAGGGGTGGGTAAAGTGTTTACCCCACACTTTACTACATAGCCTGGATTTGGATTTGAAATAGAAGCACGCATTGGTGGAGTTGAAATAGAAGGTGATGGAATCATACTCGCAGACGCTTCTAAACCTACTGTTTCCTATTTTGGGAATCAGAAGAACATAAATTTGCAAAAGAAAATTAGGGAATGTATTCTTCGCAAATTAATATAACCGCCATATGTTGTAAACAATGTCATTTCCTCAATTACCTGTGCTATATCTCTGCTTTTGTTATGTTCTTACTCTGTGTGTGCTTCCATTGTTTTTCAGGGGTTTTGGTGAAGACAACCAGTTACGGACAAGTAATCATGACGAAACAGAATGGGTTTGCATCATCGCCATTCTTTAGTCACACCCTTTTACTATTTATGTTATTCTAAATTTTGTTTTATAATTTCCTTTTTTTATTCTTTCTTTTTTCGGAGTCCATCCATCAATGTTATTGCGTTTTGCATACTTTTATATTAAGATATTATTTTATAAAATTTAACATAAACAAAAATATGACATCTCATAGTCACAGTATAAATATGCATTTTTTTTATATGAAAATATACAATAACTTGATCGTTCTAATGATTAGATCTCCTATTAATAAGATTTTATCTCAAAATACATTTATATTTATTTGATGGGATATATAACTACATTAGACCTTGAATATTATTAAATAACATAAGTTATGGAATAAGTTAAATTCATATGTGTGTATGTTACATTTTTATTAAATGGCTGTGGTAATAAATATCGATTTCATCAAACCAAAACTAACGGAAATCTTATACATAAATTTTCAAAAGAGGATTGTAACTACCATAGTTCATAGATCACCACGATTTGATCTCAACATGAAATCCAAACCCATCATAAATATGATTACAATTCTCCTGTTGGCAATAATCACCATGCATCCGTCTCAAGCATTCAAGAAATCGACATGGGTTGACTCGTTGGCTTCACCACCATTCTCTTTCCACGTTGAAATTGAAAATCCCCCAATTAAGGGCAATCCAAAGGTAACAAAGAAAATCACTAAGGAGGCGGATTTAACAGAGAAAAAATATGATTTTTATTCTCCGATATTGCCCTATCATTTACCCAATCACGATGACTATACTGTATTACCAAGAGATTGTTATTATGATTTAAATGCTGCATCGATGATAGATTTTGCTAATCTATTTTGCCACGAGGAGGTCGCTCTTGAGACAATTTCTGACTGCCCAACGATCAAGGCTATGGGTGTAGACTGCCTAATTGATGTATTTAGTAAGGATGTTGTAGAACGATATCACTGTAATAAAGATCTTTATCTCATTAAATATAGGGCTTTGAGAGTCTGGTACATTTGTATGCCACAGTACGCTTGATTAGGATATGAATATAATTGATATCCGTCCAACTAATAAAATTTGAGAATGCTCAAATAGTTTCATATTATTCGTCCCTTGATAAATAAAAAATAATCAATCATATGTATGTACCAAGATATAAAGCATAATTAAGAACACACATGTACAAGAAATTTTATCCCACTAGATTTAACCCAATACATATACCATTTTCTTGTTAATTTCGTTTTTCAGAGTGCAATCACTATAAGCGAGAACATGCTTGGTATTTTTTGTTTCAAACTAGGGAAATGACCATTGCATTGATACGAATGTTAATGTAAACTAGGAAAAAAATTCAAAACTAATCCCACAAGTAGAGGGGTGTGCAATTTTTGGTCCCGCATGATAGTGAAAGTTACGGATAGTCACACAACTTTAAAAAGTAATCAAAAGTAGGACTTTTGATGCGATTTTCGGCCTAGTGGGAATCCCGTGCATTTTAGAACATTTTTTCATAACTTTATTTTACAAATATATTAGTCTGCTGACTCATTTATATTAATATAAATAACATTTTAACATATATATTTATTTTTTAATGCAGGAAAAATAATAATTTTGCATATTTTACTCATTATAATATTCAAATATTATTTTATACAAAAATTTATCGTCGTTATTATTTATAACACCTATAAAAGTAACAATTTTTTATGAATTAAATAAGCTTTATGAATCTACACGTTTCTCGACATGTTTTAAGACATACAATGAGATAATTTTTAGTATAAATCAAATGAACTCTACATTGTTTCTTCTTTTTTCGAAAAACGAATTTTGAAAAGAATCTCAACTAATGTTTATGCACACGATATAAAAGCTAACTACATAAGCGATATCAAATAGAACTGCACAAAAATATATTATAAAAAATGAAAACTATACGCTCCATTTCATTTTATTCATCTCATAAATAATCACGATGCCTCAAAAAGGTTTGTAGAGAACATATCAAACTCTAGAAATTGAAAAACCCAAACATGAATATGAAGTCAAATGATAAACAAAAATAATAGTAAAAATAGTCTAATAAACTATATAATAATCCTTCTCAACTCTTTATTCTTCAACTTTAGTTTTTCACTTAGCATTAGTGACGTACATCTTCATGTACTTAAAAAATAATCAAACCTTTTCATTCTCGGCATCCTATAAAAAAATAAAAAAATAAAAAAATACTTGTAATTAGACACAATCAACACTCAATAAATAATAAATAAAAGTCTATAAATAATCCAATATTATAACGTACATTTTCGTTGTCAAATTCTTCACTTATCAACCGAGTTATGAAATCAAGTTCCTAAGTGAGAAGGAAAAACATTTTAAAACAAATTATCTTTTTAACATTTAAATTGAATCTAGATTTAGTAGAACAAATTTAATAAAATTATATACTAATTATTTTTTATAATCAAATGCGTAGAAATAAATATTTTTTTTATCTAATTTAAGTAAATTCCGAAAATAGATAAAATGAGTTTTAATAACACATTTATTAAATACATATACTTACAACTGTGCATAAATATACTATTAGTTTATATGTATACCTCTATAGGGGACGGATCCAATGAGACCACTCCTTAAAATGAGTACGTGAGACTCAATCTTAGCCACTCATTTTGTCTAAATCAAAATCAATTAAAATATACATTAATTAAATTATTAGTTGACTCCGGCGTTGACCATTGACTCCGGCATTGACCGTTGACTTCCAGCGTTGACCGTTGACTTCCGGCGTTGACCCGTTGACAACTAACCTAGCAGCAAGAAAGAAATATCCTAGCATTAAAATACAACTAACCTAGCAGGTAGAGAGATACATCTCACTCCTCACCGCATTGGGCAGGCTCACGGCCCGAGACTGGACAGGCTGCACGCCACCGCATCGCTACATGGTGGCCCCACCACCGCTTGTTCGGCCTCCACGGGCCAGAGCTGTTGTTTGGCTTCGACCTGACTATCCGTGGGTCAAGCTGAACACTGATGGCTCCTTTGATCGCCACACTGGACTTGCCGGAGGAGGAGGCTTGATTCGGGACCATAGCGGCGGCCTCATCACCGCCTTCCACGCGTCCATTCAGGCCTCCTCGAGCTACGATGCAGAGATTCAGGTACTACAGATTGGCCTTCAGATTGCTGTCCACCTCTCTAGTCATATATGGATCGAGCTGGATGCTGCGGCTGTCGCCACCCTCCTGACTTCGGGCCATCAGGGATCGTGGCAGATTCAGCACCCGCTTCTGCGCATTAGAGATCTACTTCAGTCAGTCCACCACAGGATCACGCACATTCTCCGTGAGGGGAACAGACCGGACGATTACCTGGCCAGCCTTGGCGCCACCATACCAGGCACACATACATTCCAAACCGACACTGCTCCACTCCGCCTTCGCACTCTTGTACAGATGGACCAGCTTGGATATCCAGCTTTCCGCTTTCGGTAGCTTAGGATTTCTGTTTTCTTTAATATAGACATACCTGTCGGGCATCTGTTAGCCCGAAGATCGACTTGGTATTGTAGTTTTTGTTTCCTTTTGTTTTTCGGTTTTTCTTTTTTTGTTTTTTCTTTTGTTTTTTGATCTTGATTAGTGAGACTCTGTAAACTTATGTATCTTGCTCGTTGATATTTCGGCTCCCGGCTTTGGGGCCTTGATCTATGTACAGGTTGGGGATCCAGCCCAATCCCCCGCCCTTCCGGGGCGTTGTTTTTTTTTTTTTTTTTTTTTTTATTTAAAAAGGAAAGAAGAAAAAAAAAAAAACCTAGCAACTATAGACAACTAACCTAGCAACAAAAGACAACTAATCTAGCAGCAAGAAAGAAATAACCTAACAACTTAAGACAACTAACCTAGCAACAAAACTCAACTAACCTAGCAACAAGAAATAAATAACCTAGCAACAACAGACAACTAACCTAGCAACAAAACACAACTAACTTAGCAGCAAGAAAGAAATAACATAGCAACAAAAGGCAACTAACATAGCAGCATCAGACAACTAACCTTTGGATCGAGCTAGACGCTGCGGCTGTAGCCACCTTTTTGACCTCGGGCCGCCAGAGATCATGGCAGATTCAGCACCCGCTTATGCGTATTAGAGCTCTACTCCGGTCTGTCCATCACAGGATCACGCACATTTTTCGTGAGGGGAACAAACCTGCCGACTATCTGGCCAGCCTTGGCGCCACCATACCAGACACACGTACATTTCAGACCGACACTGCTCTACTCCGCCTTCGCACTCTTGTACGGATGGACCAGCTTGGATATCCAGTGTTCCGCTTTCAGTAGTTTAGGATTTTTGCTTTTATTAGTCTAGACATTTATTTCGGGCATCTGTTAGCCCGAAGGTCGACTTTGTATTGTAGTTTTTGTTTCTTTTTCGTTTTTCTGCTTTTCTTTTTTGTTTCTTCTTTTGCTTTTGATTTTGACTAGTGAGACTCTGTAGACTTTTGTATCTTTCTCGTTGATATTGTGGGCCCCCAATTTTGGGGCCCTGATCTATGCACAGGTTGGGGGATCCAGCCCAATCCTCCGCCCTTCTGGGGCGTTGTTTGATTAAAAAAAAAAAAAAACCTTGCAACAAAACACAACTAACCTAGCAGCAAGAAAAAAATAACCTAGCAACTTAAGACAACTAACCTAGCAACAAAACTCAACTAACCTAGCAGCTACAATTAACTAACCTAGCAACAACAGATAACTAACCTAGCAACAAAACACAACTAACCTAGCTGCAAGAAAGCAATAACCTAGATACAAAAGACAACTAACCTAGCAGCATCAGACAACTAACCTAGCAGTAAGAAAGAACTAACCTAGATTGGACCGGGCTAGATGCGTGCTCGCTCAAAGGCCACGAGTACATACCGAGGCAGACAGACCTCGAGGACCAGAGCCATACAGCACACGAGACGGCGGACGATCTCCCCTGCTATTGGACCCTTCCGCCGCACGACACGACGGACGATCTCCCATTCTTTAGGTGACCCGAATCAGCCTCGCCATAGGCTGACTACGTCCGGTGGCTCTTGCGACCGTTGATATGTCCATCACAGCCATTACTTGGAATGCCCGTGGCCTGGCGAACAGGGCTACTCTTTCTCACCTTCACTCTCTTATTCGAGACCATAGAGTCGATTTTGTTGGCTTTATTGAGCCGATGATTCGCACTCCCTCTTTTGACTACTACTTGCGTCGTCTGGGCTTCCACTCGGGCGTGGGTAATATTTCGCACAAGATCTGGTTTTTCCACTCGCGTGACTACACTTGTCGGGTCCTCCGCGACACCGATCAGGTGCTTCACGTAGAGATTTCTGCTGCCCATCTCCCTGAGCCCATATTTCACACTTTGGTTTACGCCAAGTGTACTAGGGTCGGGCGATATGACCTTTGGGACACCCTGCGTGAGATTGCCGAGAGTGTGGAGGGATTGCCATGGATGGTTAGTGGTGATTTCAACATCTTTCTGCATCCCGATGAGCGTGTGGGTGGCCGCACGGACAGGTCACGGGAAATGTGGAATTTTGCTCAGGCAGTGGCGGACTGCGAGTTAATTGACGCTGGATGTGATGGTGAGCCCTTCACGTGGGTGAGGGACGGACTCAAAGAGAGGTTAGACCGTGCCTTAGTTTCTGAGGCATGGTCGAAGGTGTTTGTGGTTACGACCGTCACACACCTTACTCGATTTGGGTCTGACCATTCACCCCTTCTCATCCGGTGCCGATTTTCGAGCACCCGCCACCGCTCTTCGTTTAGGTTCCAAAACATGTGGGTTCGTCACCACTCCTTCCACGACACTGTCAGGGATTCCTGGCTTTAGCCGACTGGGCTCTTCGGGATGCGCAATCTCGAGGCGAAGCTCGACAGACTGCGGCGTCAGTTGAGACAGTGGAACTGGGATGTTTTTGAAAACCTTCATCAGCGCCTTGCTGCGGCCCAGAGTGCGCATGCGACGGCTGAGCGGGCCTATGACCTGGATCCCACTCCGGAAAATAGGACTGCCATGCACCGCTGCCACGCCGAGTACCAGCTCCGACTCCTTATGGAGGAGGACTTCTGGAAGCAGAAGGCGGCCGTTCGCTGGGTGGCCGAGGGCAAGCGGAACACTAGGTTCTTCCAGGGCTACGTTAGGCAGAAGCGTGCTAAGTCGTACATCCATAGTATCGAGGCTGATGGGTCATTCTTGACCCAGGAGGCTCAGATTCGGGAGTCGGCTGTCGCTCACTTCCAGACCCTCTTCACCTCTGACAGAGGGTCCCTCGTGGCCCCGAACGCTTCTTTTTTCCCAACCATCCCTCTTTCGGTCGATCTCATTGGCCTCTGTGAGCTCCCGAACAGGGAGAAGGTTAGGAATGCTGTATTCGGGATTGATCCCAACAGCGTTTCTGGCCCGGATGGTTTCTCCTCCCTCTTCTATCAGGTCTGTTGGGATATTGTCGAGACTGACGTCCAGGAGGCAATGTTGGATTTTTTCTCCGGACACCGGATGCCGGATTCCTTCACGTCTACCTCTGTCGTCTTGATCCCCAAACGACCCAACCCGAGCTCTTGGTCCGATTACAGGCCCATCAGTCTGTGTAACGTGACCAACAAGCTCATTTCGAATATTCTTAACGGTCGTCTTTCCCCTCTTCTCCCCTCTCTCATCTCTCCGAACCAGAGTGGATTCGTCAAGGATCGGGTCATTAGTGATAACATCCTTCTGGCCCAGGAGATGATCCACGACATCTCCCGAGCGGACTGGAAGCGGGCTCCGAATATCGCGCTGAAGCTGGACATGGCTAAGGCGTATGATAGGGTTGAGTGGCCGTTTCTTAGGGAGGCGTTGGCTAGGATGGGATTCCCTGAGCGTTGGATCAGCTTTGTGGAGGCGTGTGTGGAGCATTGCAAGTTCTCGGTCCTGATTAATGGCAACCCCACCGATTTCTTTCCCTCCTCTAGAGGCCTTAGACAGGGCGACCTCCTTTCCCCTTCCCTCTTCGTTCTTGCGGCGGACTACCTCTCTCGCTGCCTTGACGGCTTCATCCGCGACTCTCCCCATATGACCTATAGCACCTGTGGCTATGGTCCTACCGTCTCTCACCTCTCATACGCGGATGACATCATTATCTTCACCCGGGCGGATGATGATGGACTGGTCGAGCTTATGCGCCTTTTGGAGCACTATGGCTCGGTCACCGATCAGCTGGTCAGTGTGCAAAAGAGCACCTTCATCCTCTCATCTGCCACCGTGGACAGGTGGGCTCAGCGGGTCCACGACATTACTGGCTTTGCGCGTGGCGACCTTCCCATTACTTACCTCGGGGTCCCTTTATATAAGGGCAACCTCACGAGAGCGCTCTTTGCGGGCGTCAGGCAGAGGATGGTCGACAGGATCTCTGGTTGGTCGCATAGATATCTCTCTTTCGGTGGTCGGCTAGCGCTGATCAAGAGCACTCTTAGCTCTCTTCCGATTCACTTGCTTATGGTCCTCGACCCCCCTAGGTCTACTCTTGACGAGCTTGACCAGATTATGGCTCGTTATTTCTGGGTGTATGAGGACGGGTCTGGGAGGGGGAGACGTACTCACTGGGTGAGTTGGGACTCTATCTGTCGCCCCCTCCCCGAGGGTGGCCTTGGCATCCGCCGCCTCAGGGATATTGTTACAGCTTTCTCATACAAGCTGTGGTGGCGCTTCAGGGAAGGAAAGTCGCTTTGGGCTCAGTACCTTCGCGGCAAGTACTGCCCTAGACGTGCCAACCACCCTTGTTGGGTCATGGCTGTTGATCATGATAGTAGACAGTGGCGGCGCCTCACTAGGGTCGGGAGGCGAGCCTAGGATCACATTTTTTGGGTTTTGGGCGGGGGCGATGTCAGTGTCTGGGATGAGTGGTGGGTAGGTGATAGGCCGTTGTCTAGGGACAGGCAGGTGTCTCATTCCCCCTACCTGCTCGTGAGCGACCTTTGGACGGACGGGTCGTGGGATAGGGGGAAGCTTGATAGGGAGTTGGGGGCTGGTGCGGGTTTTAGCGAGCAGTTATTAGATCAGATCCAGCAGATCCCTATCTCGGGGGACGGTTCAGATAGCATGAGGTGGAGACTTACATCATCAGGTGTGTTTTCTACTACCTCGGCTTGGGAGCAGATAAGGCTGAGGGGTCGGCCTAATCTCCTCTTCGGGGCTATCTGGAGTGACCTTTTTACGCCTACTATTTCGGTATTCCTTTGGCGCCTCCTCTTGCGCCGGATACCCGTCGATACTGTGCTACACGCGAGGGGGATCTCCTTCCCCTCTCGGTGTGTGTGTTGTTCTGAGACTGGACGCCATGAGACTGAGACCTTTACCCACCTTTTTCTAGAGAGTGAGATTGTGAGGAGAGTGTGGGAGCATTTTGCCACTTGGACTCATATATCCCTACCCACCACATACAGTTTTTTTGAGCTCCTGAGTTTTTTCTCACAGAGCACACACCTTAGACACGTGGGCTTCCTCATTCCTTGTCTGATCCTTTGGTTCACCTGGACAGAAAGGAATAGTGCGAAGCATAGGGATATTACTTTTATGTTTTCTCACATTGTTTTGCAGGTTGAGAGACACATTTCACTCCTCATCTCATTGGGCAGGCTTACGGCCCGAGACTGGACAGGCTGCACGCCACCGCAGCGCTACATGGTGGCCCCACCTCCGCCTGTTCGGACTCCTCGGGCCAGAGCTGTTGTTTGGCTTCGACCTGACTCTCCGTGGGTCAAGCTGAACACTGATGGCTCCTTTGATCGCCACACTGGATTTGCCGGAGGAGGAGGCTTGATTCGGGACCATAGCGGCGCCCTCATCACCGCCTTTCACGCGTCCATTCAGGTCTCCTCGAGCTACGACGCAGAGATTCAGGCACTACAGATTGGCCTTCAGATAGCTGCCCACATCTCTAGTCATATATGGATCGAGCTGGATGCTGCGGCTGTCGCCACCCTCCTGACTTCGGGCCATCAGGGATCGTGGCAGATTCAGCACCCGCTTATGCGCATTAGAGATCTACTTTGGTCAGTCCATCACAGGATTACGCATATTTTTCGTGAGGGGAACAGACCTGCTGACTACCTTGCCAGCCTTGGTGCCACCATACCCGATACACATACGTTCCAGACAGACACTGCTCCACTCCGCCTTCGCACGCTTGTTCGGATGGACCAGCTTGGATATCCATCCTTCCGCTTCCAGTAGATTAGGTTTTTATTGTCATTTGATTAGATTCTCATTTTCATTTTCATTTTAGGGCACCTGTTAGCCCGTAGACAGATTCTGTATTTTAATTTTTCTGGTTTGTTTGTAAAAAACCTAGCAGCAAGAAAAAAAAAACCTAGACCGTGCCTTGGTTTCTGAGGCGTGGACGAAGGTGTTTGCGGTTACGACCGTCACACACCTTACTCGATTCGGGTCTGACCATTCACCCCTTCTCATCCGGTGCCGATTTTCGAGCACCCCCTGCCGCTCCTCATTTAGGTTCCAAAACATGTGGGTTCGCCACCACTCCTTCCACGACACTGTCAGGGATTCCTGGCTTCAGCCGACTGGGCTCTTCGGGATGCGCAATCTCAAGGTGAAGCTCGGCAGACTACGGCGTCGGTTGAGACAGTGGAACTGAGATGTTTTCGGAAACCTTCATCAGCGCCTTACTGCGGCTCAGAGTGCGCACACGACGGCTGAGCGGACCTATGACCTGAACCCCACTCCGGAGAATAGGACTGCCATGTACCGCTGCCACGCTGAGTACCAGCTCCGACTCCTTATGGTGGAGGACTTTTGGAAGCAGAAGGCGGCCGTTCGTTGGGTGGCCGAGGGCGAGCGGAATACTATGTTCTTCCAGGGCTACGTTAGGCAGAAGCGTGCTAAGTCGTACATCCATAGTATCGAGGCTGATGGGTCATCCTTGACCTAGGAGGCTCAGATTCGGGAGTCGGCTGTTGCTCACTTCCAGACCCTCTTCACCTCGGACAGAGGGTCCCTTGTGGCCCCGACCGCTTCTCTTTTCCTCACCATCTCTCCTTCGGTCGATCTCACTGGCCTCTGTGAGCTCCCGAGTAGGGAGGAGGTTAGGGATGCTGTATTCGGGATTGATCCCAACAGCGTTTCTGGCCCGGATGGTTTCTCCTCCCTCTTTTATCAGGTCTGCTGGGATCTAGTCGAGACTGACGTCGAGGAGGCGATGTTGGATTTTTTCTCTGGCCACCGGATGCCGGATTCCTTCACGTCTACCTCTGTCATCTTGATCCCCAAAAGACCCAACCCGAGGTCTTGGTCCGATTACAGGCCCATCAGCCTGTGTAACATGACCAACAAGCTCATTTCGAAGATCCTTAACGGTCGTCTTTCCCCTCTTATCCCCTCCCTCATCTCTTCGAACCAGAGTTCGTCAAGGATCGGGTCATTAGTGATAGCATCCTTCTGGCCCAGAAGATGATCCACGACATCTCCCGTGCGGATTGGAAGCAGGCTCCGAATATTGCGCTGAAGCTAGATATGGGTAAGACGTATGATAGGGTAGAGTGGTCGTTTCTTAGGGAGGCCCTGACTAGGATGGGATTTCCTGACCGTTGGATCAGCTTTGTCGAGGCGTGCGTGGAGCACTGCACGTTCTCGGTCCTGGTCAATGGCAGCCCCACCGATATCTTTCCCTCATCTAGAGGCCTTTGACAGGGCGACCCCCTTTCCCCCTCCCTTTTCGTCCTTGCGGCGGACTACCTCTCTCGCTGCCTTGACGGTTTCATCCGCGACTTTCCTCATATGACGTATAGCACCCGTGGCTATGGTCCTCCCATCTCTCACCTCTCTTACGCGGATGACATCATCATCTTCACTCGGGCGGATGATGATGGACTGGTCGAGCTCATGCGCCTTTTGGAGCACTATGGCTCGGTTACCGGTCAGCTGGTTAGTGTGCAGAAGAGCACATTCACCCTCTCCACTCCCATTACGGCTTTGTGGGCTCAGCGGGTCCACGACATTACTGGCTTTGCGCGTGGCGACCTTCCGATTACCTTTCTTGGCGTCCCTTTATATAAAAGCAACCTCACGAGAGCGCTCTTTGCGGGCGTCAGGCAGAGGATGATCGACAGGATCTCTGGTTGGTCGCATAGATATCTTTCTTTCGGTGGTCGGCTTGCGCTGATCAAGAGCACCCTTAGCTCTCTTCCGATTCACTTGCTTATGGTCCTCGACCCCCCTAGGTCTACTCTTGACGAGATAGACCAGATTATGGCTTGTTATTTTTGGGGTTACGAGGACGGTTCTGGGAGGGGGAGACGTACCCACTGGGTGAGTTGGGACTCCATCTGCCGCCCTCTTCCCGAGGGTGGGCTTGGCATCCGCCGCCTCAGGGACATTGTTACAGCTTTCTCATACAAGCTGTGGTGGCGCTTCAGGGAACGAAAGTCGCTTTGGGCTCAGTACCTTCGCGGCAAGTACTGCCTTAGACGTTCCAACCACCCTTGTTGGGTGACGGCTGTTGATCATGATAGTAGACAGTGGCGGCGCCTCACTAGGGTTGGTAGGCGCGCCCAGGATCACATCTTCTGGGTTCTGAGCGAGGGCAATGTTAGTTTCTGGGATGAGTGGCGGGTAGGTGATAGGCCGTTGTCTAGGGATATGCAGGTGTCGCACTCCCCCTACCTGCTTGTGAGCGACCTATGAACGGATGGGTCGTGGGATAGGGGGAAGCTTGATAGGGAGTTGGGGTCTGGTGCGGGATTTAGTGGGCATTTATTAGATCAAATCCAACAAATCCCCTATCTCGGGGGACGGTTCAGATAGCATGAGGTGCAGACTTACATCATCGGGTGTGTTTTCTACTACCTCAGCTTGGGAGCAGATCAGGCTGAGGGATCAGCCTAATCTCCTCTTCGGGGCCATCTAGAGTGACCTTTTCACCCCTACTATTTCGGTGTTCCTTTGGCGTCTCCTCTTGCGCCGGATACCTGTGGATACTGTGCTACACGCGAGGGGGATCTCCTTCCCCACTCGGTGTAAGTGTTGTTCTGAGACTGGACGCCATGAGACCGAGACCTTTACCCACCTTTTTCTAGAGAGTGAGATTGTGAGGAGAGTGTGGGAGCTTCTGAGTTTTTTCTCACAGAGCACACACCTTAGACACGTGGGCTTCCTCATTCCTTATCTGATCCTTTGGTTCACCTGGACAGAAAAGAATAGTGCGAAGCATAGGGATATTACTTTTATGTTTTCTCACATTGTTTGAAGGTAGAGAGACACATTTCACTCCTCATTGCATTGGGCAGGCTCACGGCCCGAGACTGGAGAGGCTGCACGCCACCACATCGCTACATGGTGGCCCCACCACCGTCTGTTTGGCACCCTCGGCCTAGAGCTATTGTTTGGCTTCGGCCTGACTCTCCGTGGGTCAAGCCGAACACTGATGGCTCCTTTGATCGCCACACTGGAGTTGGCGGAGGAGGAGGCTTGATACGGGACCATAGCGGCGCCCTCATCACCGCCTTCCACGCGTCCCTTCAGGCCTCCTCGAGCTACGATGCAGAGATTCAGGCATTACAGATCGGCCTTCAGATTGCTGTACACCTCTCTAGCCACATTTGGATCAAGCTAGACGCTGCGGCTGTAGCCACCCTTTTGACCTCGGGCCACCAGGGCTCGTGGCAGATTCAGCACCCGCTTATGCGTATTAGAGTTCTACTCCGGTCTGTCCATCACAGGATCACGCACATTTTCCGTGAGGGGAACAGACCTGCCGACTACCTGGCCAGCCTTGGCGCCACCATACCAGACACACATACATTTCAGACCGACACTGCTCCACTCCGCCTTCGCACTCTTGTACGGATGGACCAGCTTGGATATCCAGCGTTCCGCTTTCAGTAGTTTAGGATTTTTGTTTTCATTAGTCTAGACGTTTATTTCGGACATCTGTTAGCCCGAAGATCGACTTTGTATTGTAGTTTCTGTTTCTTTTTCTTTTTTCTGCTTTTCTTTTTTGTTTCTTTTTTTGCTTTTGATTTTGTCTAGTGAGACTCTGTAGACTTTTGTATCTTGCTCGTTGATATTGTGGACCCCGATTTTGGGGCTCTAATCTATGTACAGGTTGGGGATCCAGCCCAATCTCCCACTCTTCTGGGGCGTTGTTTGAAAAAAAAAAAAAAAAAAAACCTAGCAACAAAACTCAACTAACACCTAGCAGCTACAAATAACTAACCTAGCAACAACAAACAACTAACCTAGCAACAAAACACAACTAACTTAGCAAGAAAGAAATAACATAACAACAAAAGACAAATGATCAATGGTCAACGCTGAAAGTCAACGCCGGAGTCAACGTTCAACGATTTTCGTCAGAAGTCAACGCCAGAAGTCAACGGTCAATGTCGGAGTCAACGGTCAACGCCGGAGTCAACGGTCAATGGTCATAATAATATTTAAATAATTAAAAATAAAAAATTAAATAATAAAAATAAAAAATTATTATTTAAATCAAGATCTAAATCTTGTGGCTAGGAATGAGTCTCACGTCCTCACTTTAAATAAGCGGATGCATTTGAACAATATTTTATGCAATAACTCATCTATCTATATATAAAGTACTCAATCACAACCCAGATTTATATGGAAAATATTTAAAGTAATTTTTAATTAATTGTGGAGTTTATATGTGCAGATTTGATTCAGATTATTCAAGAAATAATTTAATGCTCAATATACCAAACAAGAACACATTTTATTTCCCAACACAATACCCTAAATTGAATAATTTATTTTCAAATTTAGTAATTAGGATTTTTTTGGCATGAAATATTTACTATTTAAAAAATAATCAAACATTTTTATATAGATATAGATATAGATATAGATTTGACTATTAATTCAATTAAGTCTAACTAATTATATGGTCCACGATAATAGAATAATATAAAATATTATACATTCTTCAATTTTAGATTTAGGTACTGAATTACAGTAAAAAAATTATTTCAATATTTCAGATGTGATGTGCACAATAAAGGATGGGTTCGGCCATTGTGCACTGTATAATTACCGATAGGACTTTTTACCTTGATCCAACTGTAAAAAAAAATATCAGGTAACTGAACTTCGCTATTTCACGCAGTTATTCTGATGTGACAGGGATGAGAACAACAGCTCTTTTGCTGATATAAGCCATGAAACTATATTGCATATTCACAGAGCATATTCACTCAACCCGCTGTTTTTGGCATCCACCTTCAAAAGGGTCTGCACAGGGTTAGTGGTATTTGAATTGTAAGGTTTTTGAGGGAATGTATTGAATGCTAATGTATAGATTCAGAACAAAACCTTTGATTAGCTGGACCGAGGATAGCCATAAGCCATGGCTTCTATGTGATGTTTGCATTAAGGTACAAATATGTCCATCAATTATGAAACCATTAGATTTAATTAATATTGATGTGTATATCCTTGTAAGAGGGAAAGAATCCTGAACTTATTCAATCTTTCTGTGACGAAAAGTAGGTCGAAAACAGAGGCTCCAGTTTATTGGGATATAAGTTTTAGAGTTGGAGGAGGCAACAACTATTGTTTATTGTTTTCTTTTCTTTTTATTTTAACATTTGATAAATATTAAAAAATTAAGTTACATGAGTTCATAATATTTAATAAGCTCATAATTTAATAGATGGAAAATTGATAAAGGTATAATTACCTTATAACATTAATTAAAGTTGATTTATATTTTTACACAATATAATTTTACTAGTAATCAACTTTTACGTGTAATCAACTTTTACGTTTGCACCGAATTCGTAGAAAAGTAATACAAAAATATAAACAATAGTAATACTCATAATTTAATCCATGAAAAATTATGAATTAGGAAAAGAATTCTAAATATTCTTATATACAACATTCATGGTTTTGTTATCACCGGAATCCACATCACCACAAATTATTATATTTCAAATCCTTCCGATTCGTGACTCTGGAAAGTGCGATGTACAACTGCTCATGACTGAAAATAGAGTTCTTCAGTACCAAGACGCCGTGTGACATAGATTGACATTGACTTTTATTGATTGTCATAGCATAAGAAACCATGACATGAAATTGTTTGTGGTGAAACTTGAACAGTACCTTCAAATAAAAAAGTATTATTGTGAGCCTATGAATTAGAATCTTACTACCAGCTCTAGCACCTATTAAGATTCTGCATTTGAGCACATTGCTACTAAGCTTAGTAATAACCAAACGCGTATCGCTGTACGACCCCATGGAATTTCCTTAGCATCATCACTGTAGTTTCGACCTTCAAGTGCAATTTATGATGCAAAAGTTCAAAGCACTTCATCCATTCACAAATGCAGGAATATGACGATCATGAAGAGAGAATTATATCGAGCATCTGACTTTCAAGCAGTGTCCGAACTCAAATAAGTCATTCCTCGGAGGAGTTCAATGTGCTCATGTACTCGTTAACGGACTCAACAACATCAATTGTGGGAGTGAGTATCTCTCTATCTTTCTAATAGCTAAGGTAGTCACCTGAACTCCTAAACATTGGGTAGGTATTCTCAAGATAGTATCAATAGAAGCCCCTTGTGATTTCAAAATAATATCATCCGGAACTTCTATATTAGCACAACCATCATTTAATCCACTGACTATAATGACGCCAATGCTTACAAGCCACTTCGAAAAGAGCCTCAACTCATCGTACTCATCACCCACACCAAGGATTCACAACTTCATATTTTGGGTCAGTCTCAGAATAGCACAATCCCGCCGATGAATTGACTGTCACATTCACTATGTCACTTAAATTGCCTTTAGGGACAACTGGAGGTTCTATCTAAAATCCTCACCAAATACAACAGACTTGCCACCAAATAGGAGATTTTTTTCAATGAATTCTTTACTTTTATTAAGGCTTGTAAGGTATTGTCAACCGTCTAGAAGCAATAATTATTCATCATTGGGGCTTTCATCCCAAATGATCAACCAATATCGTATAATCAATTCAGCCAAGGACTTCATTGGCAAATGTCACATGTAGACCATTTGTTGGGTTTAGTGGAACTTTGAATCAACAATGTGCATTGCATCCGTCGGGCAGCGAAATTGACACGATGTCCCTTGATGCAACATTCATCCCAATTTTGCCCTTGGACATCAATGTAGAAGAAAATGCCCTCTAAACATACATTTTACCAATGCTGCCGTAACTATAAACTAAAAACATGCTGCTATGGTTACAATAAACAGAGTTCATTATCGAGCCATGAACTCTACCCTACTTATCAGTCATATTGACAACCTACTCTCATTTTCAATCACGAGTGTACGACGATTGTAATATTGGAGTACACTGTAGAAGTTCGTCTTTGAGTTACTCCTACTTCCATTTTTAATGAGATGTGTGAAATTAGTCAATTGTATATTCGTAGTTTATTTATGGGACATAGTTCTTTTATTTTACATTGTAGATAACAGTGTTCCATGTGTCGTATAGAAAGATCATATTATCGGTGCTTTGTAAAATATAAATATTTGTTCACAGCCTAAACAAATTGAACTAACTGCACGAAAAGTTATAGTGTGATTTTGAATTAGTTGGTCTTTGACTAATGAATTACACTAGTACATCTCAGATGTATTGGACGCACCTCTTAAGGATAGATTATTTTATACACACCAAGTAAATAATCTAGACATCCGTAATTGTTGTGTTCTCTTAACCTGTAAGACAATAAAGATGGACATGTGCATTCTGTACTTATTTATTTGTTTTACCAAGGGTCTGGTATGTCGACAGACTCGGTATTTTAGTAAATAATGTCTGGCGACTGAATGGATAGGAAAAACCTAAAATAAACTAAAACAAACATAAATAAAGCACATAAAATATACAATAACAACAAAACATACAAAACAATACACCAATGTGTACTAGTGTGACTAATCAGTCAAGATAGACTGTACCGTTCACACTACAACTGTTTCGATGGTTTGTTCAATTTCATCTAGATTGTGAATCAATTGTTTATGTTTCGCAAGTAACCAATAAATGATCTTTTGTACATCCGTGATGAACCATTTATCTAAATGCAAAGCAATAGAACATATAATTTTATTTAATCAAACATGAATTCTCATTTTACATAAATAAATAGTGTCAATATCATCTAAAGTCAAGCGTTAAGTATACACACTAACACCAAGATTACGACCTAAATATTTAGGATTAACCTGGATCAGGTAAGCTAAGAAAACAGGGTGACAACTAGTTTTTATTTGGTTTGTTTTTTAACTATAGTTAATTTTTGAAAAAATGTGGTATGTTTAGTTGTTAGTGGATATATTAAAATAATATTTAAATAAAATAATTAATATTGATATGATGTAAACTATGAGATAAAATGATTGGAAGTGATGGTTAGTCAAAATTATGTGTGTGGATGAACAGTAAATTAAAGTTGACGTGATGTGTAAGAATGATTAGGTAATATTATTTAACTATATTGATAATATTGAAGATAGTGGAGTTGAGTTAAAATTTGAGTTTTGATTGTTTTTTTTTAGTTGAATGTATAAACAATCACCCTCATTCAACTCTGCCAGGGTGCAGCCAACCTATTCAACATGGGACAAATGCAAGAGTGTACCCGAACTAAAGTACTTGAGAAATCTATTAGCATTGAATACTTCAACCTAAATAAGAATGGATATGTGAACCAGTTGAAGTACTTGAGAAATCTATTAGCATTCAATATGTCAACCTAAATATGAATGGATCGTAATGGGATACACGAGCAAGTGTGAATGCAACAAGGTAAGGATGAACACAATCAAGATAATGATAGAATATAATTAAGATAAGGATGAACACAAATCATGAACCACGGGCTGTCCGACAATCCTTGGGCAATAGAAGTATTGGACACCAAGACATTAATGACCCTATATAAAAAGATAAGGTACAACTGAAATATTCTGTAATCTCTGAATATTTCAAATATTATATTACCATCTTCTTCTCCTTTCCAATCACTAACTTTAGTGTCGAAGTGCTTATGCCAGGAGCACCTCCCGGCCCGTTTTGCAGGTTATCAGCTAGAATCGGGCAGACAGAGGTGTTTTGTCACTAGTTTAATTAGGTAGATCCTCGGTCCGACACATCATTGTATTTATCATGTATCCCGACCAGAGCCGGTCCTGAATATTATGAGGCCCTGGACAAAAACAAAAATAATGCCCCGAACTCTCTCAATATTTAAAAAATAATGTCATGAGCTACTGCATTTTCAATAAAAATTTTAGATATTTTGAATGACCATCAAGTGAATAATAATAATAATAATAATAATAATAATAATAATAATAATACTAATAATAATAAAATGAGGGATCAAGGGGAAAGAGGCACCAATGCAACAAAAGAATTATTTTCTAAGTGCGATCATTGATTTGAGGTCTTGTGTTTTTTTCCCCTTAAATTAGAGGCATAGTTAATCATACCGATAATGAATTTAGATAGTTGGTTTTGAAAATTAATTTAAAATTACGTTGGTTAATTGTAATCAATTTATTTATAAGTTATCGTGTATTGAACATAAAAAAGGGTAAAAATAAAAAAAGGGCAAAAATAAAAAATATAAGAAATAATCTACATGTTTCTCAATTTAAATTAAATATATATTTTCCAAAACTATTACAACATTAAATGAATTTCTTAACTACTTAATTTTTAAAAATTTCATATGTTTTTAAAAGTATTAAACATATCGTAGTGTTAACAAATTCGAAAATTACTTAAGTTTTTAGTAGTCATAGAGGGAGTGAGAACAAAAATGGTATTTCATATGCATAAATCAGTGGAGAAAAAAATAATTACAAAATGTTAAATATTTAAGTTGGCCTCTTCCTTTATTTGGAGAAAATTAATAACAAAATGTTTGGGTATTTAATTGGGGCCATTTTCTAAGTTTAGTTGGGGCACAACTAATTTCAATTAGGCGTTTTTTTAGAGTTGGACCCATTTTCCAAGTTGGGCCCCCTTTCTAAGTTTGGTTGGAGGCACATCTAATTTCTAATACAGAAAAATAAAAAAAACAAAACTTTAATAGTTAACAAGACATTTTTTTATTATTGGGCCCCCTTTTCAAGTTGGGCCCTGGGCCATCGTCCAGGTCGCCCTGGGCCAGGGCCGGTCCTGATCCCGACGGAATAGTTTCATAATGGGACTGTAGAATCTCCCTTTAATTTTATGGTTAGGTCAACACATATATATTTTTATAGGATAGGAATATGTGTTGTTGTTGATCGATCCAATAGCAGGTACGTTGAGACGTTATCTAGTTCTGCATATAAAAAGCGTGACAATATATAGCATATATTACATGCATGGAATGAAATTATAGGACATGCTTAAATTCACAGATGGCATTCAGTAATTCAACTTGCTCGCTTTGCAATCTACCCTGACCCAGCTAATTAGTTAAAAAATTGGATTTTAGAAGAACATATATGGCATGTGGCCTATGTAAGTAGTGGGTTGATGGATTTATGACAAGGCAGCTAGCTAGCAAACGGTAAAACCTTGTACCATTTGTAGTACATATTGGTCCCCACCCTACACAAGGTACTACTAGGTTTATTCCATTATATAAACCAAGTGAACTCATCCACTTCATACCACAAAAACACTTCCAACTGAACCATACCACAACCTTAAAACATTAGAAGAGAGAAGAAAAGAAAAGAAAAAATGCATCCAATGACAATCTTCATCATTTTCTTCATGAGCAGCAGCAGCTTTTCGACTGGCGGTGGCACCACCTTCACCGTTTTGCTGGCCGGCCAAAGCAACATGGCCGGTCGAGGCGGCGTCAGCGGCGCCGGCGTTTGGGACGGCTTCGTCCCACCCGAGTCGGAGCCCCCCATACCGGACTCAGTCATCAGACTGAGCCCTGTGCTGACTTGGGAGAGGGCTTCCGAGCCTCTCCACCGCGGCCTCGACTTCACCGCCCAAGACTCAAAGCTCGGCATCGGCCCCGGGATGCCCTTCGCCACCGCCCTCCTCCGACACGTCGACCCTCTAAACACGGGCACTGTCACTGTGGCCCTCGTCCCTGCCGCCCAAGGCGGCACGAGCATCGTCCAGTGGCAGCGCGGGAACAACACTGCCTACATCAACCTGCTGGCACGCGCAGAAGCCGCCAGCCGGTTGTTGGGGCCCATAGCCGGGATGCTGTGGTATCAGGGGGAATCGGACACGATTTCCCCTCAGCTGGCTGCCGCGTACGGGCCCAGTCTCAGGGAGTTCTTTAACTCTATTCGGGCCGACCTCGCGATGCCGCAACTCCCGATCATCCAGGTGGCGTTGGCCTCGGGGAATTTCAACCAGACTGCTCCTGCGGACCTTGAGACGGTTAGGTCGGTGCAGCTGGGGCTGGGGATGGATGGGGTCAAGTGTGTGGACGCTATGGGACTGAAGCTGGAAGCGGACAACACACACCTGACGACGGCTGCGCAGGTGAAGCTCGGCCAGATGTTGGCTGATGCCTTCGTCCAGCCCTGGTGATATATCCTGTGATATGATTAAAATGGGCTGTTGTGGTGTTATGATTTTTCTCTTCCTAGTTTAAAGTATGGACTGGTTTAGTATTATGTTGACGACATTCTCTCTGTTGGAATGGACCGTGTTTTGAATTCGCACTATATTTTTCCTTCTTTGCTGCTTTAATTAATTCCTGCCACGCTTCACTACATGTCGTTTCGTTAGTCCTTGCTTGTTTGGTGGCAACCATTTATACCTTCCTTCACCGCGCCATTTGCCAACTTACCTGGAACTAATCAGTTAAAATTTTCTTTATCCCGAAAATTTACAGAAGTTGATGAAATTATAACTGTTTAATCGACAAAAATACGAATTGACAAGAAGTAATCATAATAGGCCCGTGAACATGATATTGCACAAGTATAATTGACTAAATTTCATATAACCAGTGTGAAAGTTAAGATTTCAAAAAATAATTAACTATTTACATTGGACACAAAAAACTAGATAAACAAAAGTAATTAATAAAATTAAAATATAATGCAATAATTCTTTATTTTAGTTTTAAAAAAATGCAAAAAATATATTTTTGGTCATTTTTAAATATTCATATTTTTACAGTATATATTAAATATGTCAACGTCAATTTAAAAATTATTAAAAGAAAACTCATCAATAAATTGGTTGGCCTTTTTTTTCCCCTAAATTATTTGCAAGTTATTACCTTACACATTTATCTTAAACTATTCTCACTTTTATCATCGGACTAATCAATCACCTTCCAACAGTGTTAGGCCAGTATTTATATTATTTTAATATCTGATTAAATATATAAAAAAAATGAAAATAAAATAAAATCAGGGGTGGACACATATTACCATGTATAAGAGATGAATGTGTGTGATATATGTAAATAAATGGGTCTTAAGACCTTCTCCAACGAACGCCACAACCCATTTTTTGACAAAATCACTCCAATCGAACTCCAAACGCCTGCAATTTGTGCTTCTCTCGTCTCTCGTCTCTCGTCTTCTTGGACACAAATTTGCGTCTGGACGCAAAAACTGTGTCGCATGTGTAGTTTTTTATATATATGAACTTTATATTTTTTTTATAGAATATCCAAAACAATGAATATTAATTTTATATTTTTTCACAATAATAATGTAAACTATTAAAAAATTTACTTTCTTTAAACTTAGATAATATAATATTAAAATAATAAATATTGTATTTATCATTTAATTTTATATACTTCACAATAATAATGGAAAATATGCATATTATTTATGGTATTTTTATTTAACAAGAAAAGAAAATACTAACATTAATAACAACAACATTACTAATATAGATTGAAATAACATTAATACATGATAGATCAGGGTTTAAAAAAAAATATTTAAATAACTAGTGTTGAAATGAAATACAACATCACATAATACTAAAAATAAAATCATAAACCAAAAAACTTAAAACAAGCACGAGGAAATGGATCATTGAAAAATTAGCCAAATACATTGGTTGAAAATGGATCTGATTGGGCTTGTTGAGCTCTTTACTTCAAGATTCATGCTTTTTCAGCTCCAATGTATTCTCGAACTCTAGGATCTTCTATAGATATGACATCCTGAAACAAAATTTTATTTTCTTCCCTCATTTATTTTAAAGCGTGGCATCTGTTGCGCATTTTCAATTGATGTTTTATTTGGTCGTTGTATTTTTCATCTCCTCAACAAGTCTTTTATTCTCTTCCTTCATAGCATTGATGAGCAATGATGAATCATCATTTACCTTTCTTTCTAGTTTGGCTTTCTTCACCCGACAGGTATTTTCGATGGAGAACCACTAGCAAATTGATCTAATTCGCTAAAATTTAGAGAAAAATGAAAAATACCTGGGGATTCTTGTCAGGGAGACTCGGAAGTTGGATTTCAATTGATGTTTTATTTGGTCGTTGTATTTTTCATCTCCCCAACAAGTCTTTTATTCTCTTCCTTCATAGCATTGATGAGCATTGATGAATCATCATACCTTTCTTTCTAGTTTGGCTTTCTTCACCCCGACAGGTATTTCAGATGGAGAACCACTAGCAAATTGATCCGATTCGCTAAAATTTAGAGAAAATGAAAAATACCTGGGGATTCTTATCAGGGACACTCGGAAGTTGGATTTTCTAACTCTGAAATAGATAATGACCTGATTGTTTTTTCTTACTCCTCGTAGCTCCATCTTTAAATTTTTCAAAGTTTTTAATAATAGCTCAATTGTGGTCATATTTTCATTCGAATTTGAATTTGGAATCTTCTTTGAACAACATTTTTGCTTTGAGCGTCTACAATTTTTCATAAACAATTAACCACATATAATGTAAATAATAAATTTAATAAGTAAAAAATATAATAAGATTTTAAAGGCCTAGGAACAAGTAATCAAAGACCTAAAACTAATCCTAAAATCATGAGAAGAACTAATCCTAAGAGAAATATAATTCTAACTTAAGGAAACTAATTATCTTATGCTACCTTATCGAAAAAATCTCAATCATAAAATAAACTCCTAAACAATCAGGAAAAAAAAAAAAAAAATCTAAATAAGTCCTAAAAATCGGCCAGGACCCTTATAGAAGCTTCTTGCTTCTTCTTGATGGTTCTCAATGACTTGGTTCACAAAATTCCTCGTCCAGCCCTCCAGCCCCGTGCGTGCGAGGACGCCCCTACGCACTAGTCGCACGATATTGCCACTCGCGCCCGCGCTTGTCCGTTGCTCGGTCGTGTGTCCTCGCGTGTATGCCAACTTCGGCACTTGCTGGCGAACTCTACTTCGTAGCACGGGTCGCGCACGCATGCGTCTTGCGCACGATGTGCTTTGCCTGCGTCGCCCGACATCCTGCATTTTTGCGCCCATGAATAATCTCGCACAGGTCACGAGTGCCCGCATTGCCCCGTTCTACTATGCGCTGCCTCGCGTCTGTGCGCGCGTGCCCACTACTTGGTCGCGTGTCCTCGCGTGCCCGCCAACTTCAACATTCACGGGCGAACTCTGTTTCATAGCGCAGGTCCGCACGTGCGCATGTTGCGCCCAACGCGCTTTGCCTGCGGCGGCCAGCACCCTACATTTTTGCGCCTGTGAATAATCTCGCCGTCAACTTCAACTCTTCAGATAATATGGCACTAATAAAATTGTGGGATGACCCGGTATCAACTAACACCTTGATAGATTGTATTTGAACCGTAGCGCGAAACTTAATGGTTCTCACCCATGCATCCCTGATATTGCATTGGCTGGAATCTCTAAGTCATCATTGACACAGTGCCTCGATTTATCCTCCTCGTGTTCTTCCTTGTCGCCTTCGATGGCGTACAACTGTTGCTTGCACCGATGTCTTGACGCAAATTTTTCATTACAACGGAAGCATTGCCCCTTGCTTATCTGGTGCTGCCTTTCCTCTTCAGACAGTTGTTCCTTGATCACTGTAAGTGAATTTCTGGCCTTGGGCAGGCTGTCCACATAATTTCGCGACTCCGAGCGCGACAATTTCGCGTGCGGCTCGCTATTGTGCGCGTATGAGCGGCCAACCTTGTGCACCACGACCAGGTGGTCGTCGGGCATGCGTGCAGACTCCATGACCTCCCTCAAGTTCCTTGACTTCTAGAGTCTAACCTTTACGGCATGATCTGGCTTAAGGCCCCCAACGAACACGCCTATGAGTGCTTGCTCCAGCCAACCGCGTACATGACTTGCTAGGCATTCGAACTCCTATTGGTAGTCCCTTAGGCTGCTTGTTTGCCTAATTCGTGTCAAGGCTTCGTCAAAATCATAATACTCGGATGATCCGAACCTCGTGTCACCTATATGAACTGAACCTAAACTAATACTATGAATATTTTTTTGTAAGTGCTCACACACAAAAAAAAAAATCAACCAATTCTTTTTCTCGGACTAAAAACTAGAGAGCCAAATAAAATACACGATCAACACCTCTCAATGAAAGCACCAATGATGAAGATCGCGTATTTTCTTAACTCGTTTTGCTTCGAAACCCGCGTCGATGCCTTGATAGATTGCTAATACGCGTGCCGACCCTTTCGTACTTCACAATGTTGTGATGAAACTCGGATATTGGTCCTATTTCTATCACGGTTTGTATGCAAAACTCACGAGATTTGTGATCGAATCAATCGATTTTCTTATTTCTTTGAACTTGGACCAATATTGAAAAACAAGAACTAGGAACATGCATTTAAAGGTCTAAAACTAATACTAAACTCGTGAGAAGAACAGATCCTAAGCGAAGAATAATTCTAACTTAAGGAAACTAATTATCTTATGCTATCTTATCTAAGAAATCCCAATCATAAATAAACTCTTAAACAATCTAGGAAAATCAAGAAATATCTAAATAAATACTTAAAAATCGGAAAGGACCCTTGGAGAAGCTTCTTCCGTCTTCTACATGGTTCTCGGTGACTTGGTGAGCAAAAATCCTCGTCCATCCCTCCAGCTCCTGTGCGTTGGTCTCGCCCGCGCGTGTCCGCTTTACGCTCACGTGTCCTCACGCTTCCGCCAACTTTGACACTCGCTGGCGAACTCTGTTTCGCAGCTTGGGTCGCGCACGCGTGCGTCCTACGCCCGGCGCGTTATGCCTACGGCATGTATTTTCCCGCACACTAATAATCTCGTCCAGGTCGCAAGTGCCAATCCTTCTGCACTTCGTCTCGCGTCTACTCGGTGTCTCGCGCTAGCTCGCGTGAGTCGTCCCGTCCCAGCGCTGTTGCCCCTTGTCGTCTCACACTGTTGCGGGTCTTGGCAGCGACCCGGGTCTCTCTCTTGCGTGTACGTCGGGCCCTGTCATGTTGTTTGCGACCGCGAAACCCACATTCGCATCAACGAGATGTGGCGGCGCTCTCGTGATAGTGACGTTTTGGCAGTGGCGATGGTTAACCGGGATGCTAATCCAATATTTTCACACTACGGTATTTTATTATTTGAATTGATAATTATTTATATGTTTAGTCATAAAATACATATATGGCATGATACTTGATAAGTAGTTAAATATTCAATATAGTAAAATATATACAATTTCGCTATAATCTAATATTTTTCATATTAATTAAATTAAAATTGATTGAAACCCGTTGTGAAATTTGTCCGCCCAGGCGCACAGGAATCAGGAAGTTGAAAAAAAAATGACATTATATTAAATCGAAGAAAGTTCCATCTATATTATATTAAAACAAGTATTCCATTATAGGGATGGATCCAATGAGACCACTCCGTAAAATGAGTACGTGAAACTCAATCTTAGCCACTCATTTTGTCTAGATCAAAATTAATTAAAATATACATTAATTAAATAATAAATAATTATTAGTTGACTCTAGCGTTGACCGTTGACTTCCAGCGAAAATCATTGACTTCCGGCGTTGACCCGTTGCATTGAAATAAATAACCTAGCACACAAAAGACACTCAACCTTGAGTGGTGTAGTGGTTGCATTGCTTGTTTTGCTTCCATGAGGTACCAAGTTCAAATCTTATGGGTTACAATTTTTTTATAAAAAAAAAATACAACTAACTTAGCAGCATCAGACAACTAAACACAACTAACCTAGCAGCAATAGCAGCATCAGACAACTAACCTAGCAACAAAACACAACTAACCTAGCAGCAAGAAATAAAATACAACTAACTTAGCAGCATCAGACAACTAATCTAGCAGCAAGAAATAACAACTCGCTCAACTAACCGCAGCATCAGACAACTAACCTAGCAATAAAACACAACTAACCTAGCAGCAAGAAAAAACAACTAAACTAGCAACAAAACACAACTAACTTAGCAGCATCAGACAACTAACCTATAACAACTAAACTAGCAACAAAACACAACTAACACAACTAACTTAGCAGCAAGAAATAACAACTAAACTAGCAACAAAACACAACTAACTTAGCAGCATCAGACAACTAACCTAGCAACAAAACACAACTAACCTAACAACAAAAGACAACTAACCTAGCAACAAAACAAAACTAACATAGCATCAAAAGACAACTAACCTAGCAGCGAGAAAGAAATAACATAGCAGCAAAAGACAACTAACCTAGCAGCGAGAAAGAAAGAAATAACATAGCAGCAAAAGACAACTAACCTAGCAACTAACCTAGCAGCGAGAAAGAAATAACCTAGCAACAAAAGACAGCTAACCTATCAGCAAGAAAGAAATAACCTAGCAACAAAAGACAACTAACCTAGCAGCAAGAAAGAAATAACCTAGCAACAAAAGACAACTAACCTAGCAGCAAGAAAGAACTAACCTAGCAACAAAAAGACAACTAACCTAACATCAAGAAAAAAATAACCTAGCAACTTAAGACAACTAATCTAGCAACAAAACTCAACTAACCTAGCAACTACAAATAACTAACCTAGCAACAACAAACAACTAACCTAGCAACAAAACACAACTAACCTAGGAAGAAAGGTTCCTCTTGTTTTTCCCATTTTACCTCTCTCTGTGTGTGTGGTTTGATATGGGGGCGTGCGTTTCCCGTCCGGAGAACTGCGTGGGGGGGAAATCCGGCGGGCTGAGGAAGAAGAAGAACAGAAGGAGGAGAAAGGTTTTGAGGAAAAGGGCTCATTCCCATTTGTCTGATATGTCTTCGGACAGTAGAATGGAAAAGCTTACACCTTTGCCCGAGGATCGTGCCTTCAACAACCCTACTTTTCATGGTAGTGTCGAGGAGGCATGGTTCGATTCTGCTGCTATCCTTGATTCAGATTGCAGTGACGAAGATTACCAAAGCATTCCCGATGATGTTCTCTCTCTAAGCGGCTCCGCCTCCGAAGAGCACTCTGAACCTTCGAGTGACCTAACATCTGCATGCAATTCCACTCACGTAAAAGTCACTTTTCCTCATAACAACTCGCTTATCGGGCCAAAGCCCGTTTACGCTGATGAGATCTCGGGCTCGGGCCCACACGGAGAAACATCAACACATGATGATGATAGCTTATTGGAAAACTGTGGAATTATCCCGAGCAATTGTTTGCCTTGCCTGGCTTCGGCTGTTAATAATGGTGGTGCGGTCGAAAAGAGACGGTCTTTTAGCTCGAGCCCGACAAATTTGAGGAAAAAAGCCGCCTCGAAAATACCGTTTAAATGGAAGGAGGGGCACCCCACGTCCGCCTTATTTTCTTCGAAGAAGTTGCTACAAAGGCCAATAGCAGGGTCGCAAGTGCCCTTTTGTCCCTTAGGTAAAAGAGTGCCCGACAGTTGGTCAGCAATCGAGCCAGGGACTTTCCGAGTCAGAGGAGTTAGTTATTTCAGGGATAAGAAAAAAGAGCTTGCTCCGAATTGTGCTGCGTATTATCCATTCGGTCTCGACGTGTTTTTATCTCAGAGAAAGTTAAATCACATTGCTCGATTTATAGAACTTCCCTTTGTAAAACCTTCTGGGAAGCTTCCACCTATCCTTGTCGTGAATGTTCAGATACCTTTATATCCTACCGCAATTTTTCAAGGTGAAACAGATGGTGAAGGAATCAGCTTTGTTTTGTATTTTAAACTTTCTGAAAGCTTTGCCAAAGACCTTCCACCCCATTTTCAGGATAATATTCGGAGGTTAATCGACGATGAAGTAGAAAAAGTCAAAGGTTTTCGTTCGGAAACAATTATTCCCTTCCGAGAAAGATTGAAAATATTGGGCCGTGTGGCGAATGTGGAAGACCTTCCAATGAGTAGGGCCGAACGAAAACTCATGCACGCCTACAATGAAAAGCCCGTCCTTTCGCGCCCTCAGCACGAATTTTACTCTGGCGAGAATTATTTCGAGATCGACTTGGACATGCACAGATTCAGCTACATTTCGAGGAAAGGGTTCGAAACATTCCTGGACAGACTTAAGCTGTGTGTTCTGGATTTCGGATTAACAATTCAGGGCAATAAGGCTGAAGAGTTGCCAGAGCACCTTTTGTGTTGTGTAAGATTGAATGAAATTGATTATTCAAATTATCATCAGCTTGGGGTTCATGAGGAGAATCTTGAATAAGCTTTGATCTAAAGGTGTAATTAATCATCAATATAAATATAAGTTGAGATCAATTCATATTTACAGGGGCAAGTCTCATGAGAGGAAAGGAAAAAAAGTTGTAAAAATACACTTCCTTCTTTTTTCTTTTACCTACGGTTAATATGTAAATTGTAAAATGTTGCATAATAATAACATATTAAATGTTTGTGAAATAACCTAGGAAGAAAGAAATAACATAACAAAAGACAAATGGTCAAATGGTCAACGCCAGAAGTCAACGATTTTCGCCGGAAGTCAATGCTGGAAGTCAACGGTCAACGCCGGAGTCAACGGTCAATGGTCATAATAATATTTAAATAATTAAAAATAAAGAATTAATATTTAAATCAAGATCTAAATCTTGTAGCTAGGAATGAATCTCACGTCCTCACTTTAAATAATAGGATGCATTGGAACCAATCCCTTCTATTATATACTAAAGAATAATTCAGCAAATTTAACTATGAAAATCTTTTTCATTTAGCATTTGAAAAATAATAATGGATTTTGCTTGCTGTTGCTTTATTAATTGGTACATATGATTCAACTTTTTATCAAATAGGTAGTTAACATGAAATTAAAAATTCCAAAAGTTTATCGCTTTGATGAATCAGTTTTATCTACATTTCAATCTACCCGCGGCACACAATCATACCAGACATGAACGGCCCTATACTTAATAAGATACGGGTCTTTGTTACAGTGATATCGTTCTATCACATCTTTACTATACACATCAGCAACACAATCCAATCCGATAGCCCGAAATGTTTTGCAACCTTCGTCACGAGCTTTTATTTCCTCAATAGGATTCTCCTGATGGCATAATATATTAGCAACATCATATATGAATGACGCCGAAAAATTTCCATAACAACCTTGTGGGAATATATAGTCATTATCGGGTTCGTGTTCGATGTATGGTATCGATGGCGAGGTAAAAAAATCACATTCCTTCTCGGATAAATTTTTCTCATGATCGGTAATTTTCTTCGTGATCTTTGGATTGCCCTTTACTGAATGATTTTTGATTTCACTATGGAAAGAGAATGGTGATGAAGCTGACGAGTCGATCGATGTCGATTTCTTGAGTGCTTGAGATTGATGCATGGCGATTATTGCCAAAAGGATTGTAATCCTGTTTATTATGTGTTTGGATGAATTCATGTTGAGATCAAATCTGGTGATCTATGGAATAAGATAGTAAAGTCCTCCTACGAACATTTATACATAAGATTCAGTAACATATTCCATAACTATTACCACAACCATTTAATAATAATCAATAATGTAACTACCATACATATTCAGTAACCTATTCCATAACATACGTTATTAATAATTCAGCCTTAATGTGCCCCGTCGCATGAATACATATATATTTTAAGATAACTATTGCATAAGCTCTTCTTTCAGAGCGCTGTGGTTAGTTGGCGAGCTAGACGACTGTTGTCTTGTTATTAGGCAACCTAACAATTAAACGGATTGACTCCTCGTACCATTCGAACAAAGATATTAGTTTATATTGTGAAATGACAGATTTTTGTTTACCTTATTTTTAAAATATGACATTTTAACATGAAATGTGTACATATTTATAAAAAAATGAAAATTATATATTTTTTTTGGACATCTAACACCTCTATATAAAGGGGTAAGGTATATTATACTATACACACTCTAAGCATTATATACTTACAACGCCTTACGCCTGTTCGCCATTCTCAAAATTGTTTACTCTATCTCTTTTTAACTCAATAAAAATTAAATAAAAATATTTTTTCATTGCATCAACTTTCGGTGGGCAACATACATAAAACTTGAGAGCAGAATGCATGTAATAGAAAGGTTATGACGCCTTATCTTCTAGTGATGTACTTCTAAGTAACTATCGTATACAGTGTGCTAACAAAAAAACAAATAAATCTCACTTCAGATTCAGTTTCCTGCAGAGCAAAGGCTCCAATGTCTACAAGGGAGTGTTGGAAATTAGCCTGACCTCGTACTTGTTTTTATCTCCCTCAACTACATTGAAAAACACATAGATATTAGCCTACGAGCCCTGGATCAAAATCCATCCACTGGCAATTGCATTCTTAGCACTCAGATTTTGTGAATAAGTAGATTATGAAAACCAGTTTGAATAACTTTTACCTATTTCCGCAGTGATCCCTGGACCAAAAAATGAAGCGAATTTTGCCTAGAAAATTTGACAAAGTGTTAATAAAATTTCAGGCGTTAGCTAATGAAAACCGTATGAGAAATGCAAATAGTTATGCCATCCCGTAAAGGCAGACTTGATTTGACTTTGTGCAAGACATTTAATTAACAGTGTTGAAAACATAGGTTTTTCGTTGTGTTT
>BKCP01008181.1:63858-82201 GCA_008636005.1 Striga asiatica | reverse complement strand
TAGCATTATGGAATCAGTAAATGACTAAATGTTTACCAAAAAAAATAATGTGCATGAAACAAATGTACAATGGAAAGCAAAAGAACTGATGAAGTGGAACGCAGTCTATTGAAACCTATATTTGTTGGGTTGGAGGGAGAAGACGACATATCTACCCAAAAAATCAGCTTGCACGAGAGAAAATTAATCTTACTTTTCTCTGTTCAAAATCTGACAGCTGCAGAGCTTTAGCTTCAAATACCAATATCAGAGAGTATCTACCATCCTCAGTCATCTTAAGCATATGAATAATATATCATTAGCAAAGCAGTAGAGACATAAGTGAGCACTGAAGTAGGAGCAAGAGCAACTTTCCCAAAAAACAAAGTGATCAAAACCATGAAACACAGTATAGCAAAATGGATAGCACAATAGAAAGCTTAATATTGGGAAAGTATTTAGCATAAAATAATTAGAAAACAAAGCTAAGTTCAAAGAATATACTTCTTCACGAATCATTTGTAAGATAGGAGCACTCCTTCGGGGAATACCTCCACCCTGCAAGAACAGTGAAAAAAAGAATTCATATGAGACGTCTTTTCAAGAAGTTAAGGAAGTGGGACAGATAATGGCTTCGAAACGTTTTAATTTATGAATTTCAAATGGCTCTGGAAGACTCTGGTTCACATGCAACATTTTGACTAATTGAGAAAAGTTGAATAACAGTGCAACTGTAGGTATATGATTTGCAAGGTGGACGGTGACTTGTTCAAAATTCTTCAACACTAGCAATTCTCTTTAAAAAGTTGTAATCTTTAAGTAATCGATTTGTAGAAATAGTACAGCAGATGAGTTTCATAATTGGTGGGCCATTCAGCCGTAAGAAACACTTTCTGCATTCCTGGCATCCCAGGCCTCTCTCTTGCACATAAAGAAATTACAACAATGCTATACCTCATACAATCTTTTAATCTGATGAGTTTCTTTCATGGCATGAACCAAACCTTCTAGTCTAAATTACATATTTTTTAGTTCTGTTACTTAAACAGAGCGTTTTCAACAATCAGAAGTATGTCATTGATCTCATATTTGGCTGCACAAAACATAATGCTAAAACTTAACATGGAAGTGAAAAGGACCACTAACCCCTCATTCTTTTGTCATTACATTGATACTTTTCTCAAACTTTACACAACTAAAACCCAAACCAATATCAAGCAGTATGGAGAACCAAAATCCTAACACAGATCGTGTAACTAATTGCATTTCGTTTTTCAATGTTGGGTGATTTTGTTATGCCCTGAATTGAATATATTTATAACTTAAGAAAGGAAAATCCTACCTGCCCATATTGAAAAATCCTTTTCAATGCTTCATCAAGATGCTGCTCGTCCCCATAACGATATCTTGTAACATCATTTCTGACCTAATAAATAAGATGGAATTTCATTCATACGTAACAGTAGAAAAGAGGATCAGAAGCATGCTCTTTCACCATCAAAATAATAACAAAAATACGCTCTACGTTACATGAAAAATGTTTCCCTCAAAATCTAATGCATCAAGATGGATGCAGGGAGTTACTAAAAGAAAATATTTCAATGTAACTCTACCAGATTTTCACCAAATGACCACCCAGTAGGAGTATAAAACAAAGACAAACTGTGACGAAGTCCTGAACAAAACATTTTCTACCTTGTTACTCTGAAAAAAGCAGCATCCTCCTAGTCCAAAACCAGAAGTTTCACACTTATGGGACATCACTGGTAACTTATTCGTCTAACCACGATATTTTCACCAAATGACCACCCAGTAGGAGTATAAAACAAAGACAAACTGTGACGAAGTCCTGAACAAAACATTTTCTACCTTGTTACTCTGAAAAAAGCAGCATCCTCCTAGTCCAAAACCAGAAGTTTCACACTTATGGGACCTCACTGGTAACTTATTCGTCTAACCACGATATGCATTTGAATTAAAGAAGATGATAAATATTGATTTATGATGGAAAAATCACGACAGAAGAATAATCACTTTCACGTATGTACCACACTACTGACGTACATCAAGAACCAGTATAAATATATGAATAGCATCAAAGTTGCATCCACTGATTTTTTCAAGCTCAATGAGCTGGAAATAAAATTTATAATGGAGCATCTCTAATGTGCTGGAAAAGAAATTAACATGAACTAGACAGACCACTGCTATAGAAAGAGCCAGCTTTTAAAAACTGGTTGTGTGAATTGAATAACTGTTAGGAATCAATATTTCAATTACCATAGTTTAGTTGTTATTTATTTAGGTCAGAATAAGGAGATGAGTGGGGCTATTGAAAAGCCTTTGGGGAGGCTTGCCTGCAATTATTTATTTTTCTTCCTATTTCTTTATTTTTCCATTCAAATAACCATTTTCAGGTTTCATTTTCTTCTTTCAATTTTACCTTTGCTCTATCAAATTGCAGCTGCCGCCTGCAATTTGCTCTATCAATTTACCTTCCTTTTTTTTCTTCTTTTAGTTCACTCTCACTATCAATAACAGAACAGCCTGGGCTGCAAAGTTCTGAAAGTAAAGTCAATAAGGAGTAACTGAACCGGAAACACAATACAATGATTCCAACGTGATTCTCAAAGAATTGCTAAATTTCACTAGAAAGCAAAAAAGCACAAAATGCAATCATTATTTTTTAAAGAGGAAATTAGCAGACTAACTGGGAATCACATTTCACGTAGAGAATAAAAAGATTTGTTTCTGAAAACTTAGGAATAAAAACGAGACATACCTGCTTTAGAATTGGAGTAGCACATTTTTCTCTTAATGCCTCAGCATCCGAATAGGTCAAGCAGGGTACAGGCTTAAGTTCTGCATACTAGACAACATAACCAAAATAACCATGGAAGGATTCAGGAAAAAGCCAACAATAAGAACTATTAAATTCTTTGGCTCACAAAGTAATGGAAACCCCCTTATTCCGCCAATTCAAAATTAAAAGACAACAACTTAGGGAATACAAGAATCATGTAAAAAGGAGCACACAAGCAAGGATTAGTCTGAGAACAGGGGAAATACAACTCAAAATGATAAGATGAGTAACCTTGAGAGCCATGCCAATAATTGCTAGTGGAAACCCATAGGTTAGCATAATTGCAGACCATTCAGATCCTGGAAGGATATTGAAGTATGCACCGAAACCATACCTGTAGGAGCACAACCAAAAATTGGTAACTCTCGATTTAATTTGCTATTAAAATCATAGATTTAATGAAACTAATCTCAAATCCACAATAACAATCAACAGAATTTGACTTGGATACAGTGGGTTTCAGATCACTACGCTCTAAATTTAAACTAGTTTTTAGGTTGTTTGGGTGGAAACCAAATTCATGTCGCATGGACTTATTTAAATCCTTCCCCTAACCCTTCCATTCATATCCACTTCATAAATCAAATCCAGCTGCATATATCAAAATGCAATTTTAGATAGTCCAGACAAGGTTTTCTGATAGTAACTCCTTCGCTTGAAAGTTAGCTTGGCGAGTGAGCAAAGAACTTATTTTCTTTCCAACTACGTCTTTCTAGGAATAGATGATGGTGATGGTAGGGAAGAAAAACTCTTGTCCAAAGAGTGATTAGATGTATTTGGGAAAGTTGGTGTTCAAGTTTTATGGTAATTTTAGCTGAAAACATCATAGAATAAAGCAAGCTGAATCTTTTTTCATCAACCCGAAAAAAACACAATAGTCTACTCATCCAGCATTGTTTGTGCATGGGACTGGAGTACTTTGAATAGTTCAAGGCACCACCGTTCTTACACTTTACAAAACAAGATTTTCTAGATTTGTTGGGATATGTTATCAACAGATTAATGAATATCTGGAACTCCGTTCAGGAAAATACTACAGTAAAAACAGCTAGATTCTATGCGAGAATCATATCGTTAACCTTGCCTATAGTGAAAACTCTAAATAGGCATACGTTTAATGAATAAAAGTGTTGTATACTCACGAGAGAAGTGTAACACCAACACCCAATCCAATGACACCAAAAGAAACCTGGATACAATTGTCAGAAGATAGCAAGTGATTAGAAAAGATGCAGCTTATATTCGGAGTGCTTACAAAATAATGGGAATTTATGAGATAACACAAAGTAAACAGATCTAATTTGATCTCCATATATCCTTAACTTTTAATTTAACAAGTCAAAACCAAAATATCTGAAAAGCCAGTTCACTGGAAGTGAGCTAAGTTAAGATTCTGCAAATTGTGATTCTCCTAAATGCTTATACATCCTTTTTCCTACATTGCAAATCCATCCATGCATGCATAAGAATAATTTTCCATGCAGTACGTTCTAATATATGTGTAGATGTAACTTAAGTTCTCATTTTTTACCCTAGAAATAAATTGCTATGGAAGATTATCTGGATACCCACATAAAAGCAATCTTACCAAAGCAACTCATTCAAGACAAAGCAAATAGATCATGTTCACCATTTACCTTATAAATCTCCAACAAATTGTTTGTCATCACCATTATTTCTTGCACGATGAATTTTATGCTGGATCAAAACTAATATAGTCACAAAGACTTCCTTAACCTTGAACAAGGACAATTTTTTTTGGTGACACCTTTCTTTTGAATTTTAGTACTAAAGCACATAATGCTGGTCCTTTAAAAATGAAAACACACAATGCTGGGATATTCATATGTCTTACAAATGTCAATTCCGGCTCAAACAAGTGCAGTAACTGTTTGGAATTTGGAAATACTTTAACAAGACATTTACCTGATGCTTGCAAGATCAATTCTATCCACGCATATCATCAAATAAAACAGAACCTCATAAAATGGGGAATATTGGAGGTGAGTGAAAAGATGTTATGATGTGGCACCATTCTTTAGAGACATTTTCAAGCTCACTAGCCAAATGATCACGACAACAACATACAAACTGGAACATGTTCAAACAACCACATTGTGAAGACAACAAACCATATGATTGAAACTACAAATTTTCTATATTATCTCTATTTCCTCCAAATCAGCATTATCATTGCATTGCAATGTTAAAGAGCTGAGGTGACCTTGTTCTGTTTCTTTAAGCAATAATATCATTACCGGAAAAGTGGACAAGAAAAAGGCATTGTGTAGAAGATCCATGATCCTATGTAGGAGTGAATACTACAGCATGACTTGAAAATAATGGGTTAGTACATTTACGTTTGATGCTTCATGATATCGTGTGCTAAAAGCTAATATCATGACGAATCATTTAATATGTCGATTGGAAACCGACAGGGACATATTGACACCTCTAATCATATGCTGACTAAAAAATACCACCGGGTTTTAAAAGGTTGAGCATGAAGTATGACAAACAGAATTGGACTAAAAAAATCTTCAAAAAGAAGAAAAAACAGTAAATAATGAATAAAATAAGTTCTTACTTTGGCGAGGGAGAACTCGTTGTCGGCAACTATCAATTTGTCGGCACTAGTAGTGGGGGAAACAGATGATGATTGAGTTGACTCGGCAGCTGCGCGGACGAGTCTAGGTCTTGGGACCTGACATTCAACCAGGGTTTCGGATAGAAACAGAGCTCGATTGCTGGCGGAAAAGGCACTGCATAAGCTAGGCCCACTCATCCCTGAAGAAGCAAGTGAGAGTCGCCTGAGAGGGAGCAAACAGCAGGTATAACCAGAAGAAATGAGGGGCGGCGATAAGGGAACTATTCGCCCTCCGGCCATCTCCGCCACCGCAGATTTCATCTCCGTCGCGTCTAAGCTGGCTTGGGTGTGTGCGGTGGATGAGAAAGGACGATGAGTGTAAAAGTTGTGCGATTGGAGGGAAGGACGAAATGAATCAATTTTGGCCACTCAACTGCAAAATCCAAGTCGTGATGATGACGTGCCTTTGTCATCTCTTCTATTTGATTTTCGTCTCGGCTTTTTCTTAAATGTTTTATTTTCTTATTTATTTATATTGTAATGAAATAAAGATATGTGGTGACATTGTTCTTCTTCTCAATGAATGTTGCTCCCTAAAAATCCGGTTAAGATCATGGACAAATAGTAAATAATAATTAAAGTAAAAAATGATTATTTACTCTTCAAATAAACAGTCATTTCCAGAAGTTTAAGAATGATTCTAAAGGTAATAATTTACCGTACAAAGCACTGTTTTGAAACTCGCGTAGACAATGATCCTAGTTGACTTTCATATTACCGATTCAACCGTTGGATTAATTGCATAACTGAATAATTTTTGTTTTATCTTTTTTTCATATCACACTGTAATAAACTCTTTTAATTACACAGCTCACTCACACATTTTAAAAAATAATAGTTACAACAAAAAATCATAAATTCAACACCATTATATTTTCTTTACAATTATAGAGTTTCCACTCACCATTAAATATGCGGAAATCAACAAGAGATTTTTGCTATCATTCACATTGATCAACTTTGATTGCAATAAAGATACGTGGTGGCCAAGGTTATCAAAATCGTGACTTTGAGTAGTAGAATCGCCAATTCTACGACTCAAAGTCACAAAATCGTTTCTAAGTCGCTCAAAATCGCAAAGGAATGTAGAGTCACTGCAGAATCGGTAGAATCGGTCAAAGTCGTATAATCAGACCGATTCTACGACTTTGACCGATTCTGTGCAAAACTCAAAAAAATGAACCAGATTTTAAAATTGCGCTGTATTTGGGTAGTTGGGCTGTTTCTTTTTATTTTCTTTTTACACAAATTGGCTCAAAGAAGCATAAATATTCCCTTCCCTTGGCTCAATCCAAAACAAATTAATTAAAAAAAATTAAAAAATACCCAAAAAAATCCTAAAATCCCTAATTTCATTTTTCCGTAATTCCCTCTGGCCTCTGCTCTTCCGTCGTGAATCGCGACTTCTTCACCTCCATCCCTCGCCGGCCGACAGTCGTACACTCTATCTAATTCTTGATTTTCGATTATTTAAGGCGGCGTAGTAATGTTTTTACTTGGTCGGACTTATCTATGGGCTTCAATGATGCAATGAGCTTGTTGTTTGCGGCTGCTGTTTGGTGCGCCTCATACGCTTTAGCTGCAGTTGTCAGAGTCTTCCGGGCCTTTGATTTTGTCTTTACCTCCATTTCCCACTGACTCTAAGAATTAAAGGGTTCACAGGAAAAAGACAAACAAACAAATTGTTCATTAGACCTGCAGGCTGTGGTAAGGTTATTAATCCAACCTGATCTCTTAAAGATTGTTCTTTGTTGTATCTATAAAGCCTTACTTCAACAATTTCTGAGAATTATGGCACATTTGATTTGATCTTTAAATTAGTTATATGTGTGTCCATTTTATTTCTATGAGGAAGTTTATGCTATGATGGATTGTATCTGGTCCCTTTTTGAAGATAATTTGGATGATTGGCTGACAGAAGACTTGGATAATTACTTGGATGATGATTATTTAGTTTTTAATTGTCCAGGTATTCATAAACATTTGTGGTCTATTTGCCTTTTGGACTTTGGTGATATTGAACATTGGATTCTCTAATTTGTCTATATATTTGTAAGTGTTAACTTTGAAGTTTGAACGCACAGAGTGTTAAAATTTGAACATTTATATTTGAAAAACAAGTGGTGGTTTTTTAGCATTTGATACATATTCTTGATGATTACCATAAAACTTATAAAAATAATTAATTTTATACGTTTTGAGTAGAATCTTACGATTTTAAGATTTCGATTCTACGATTCCGATTCTGCACCCAAAACAATTCTACTTAGAATCTCGATTTTGAAAACCTTGGTGGTGGCATTGTTCTTCTTCTCAATGAATTAACAGGTAATTTCCAAAAATTTAAGAAAAATTCTAAAGGTATTATTTTACACTACAAATCATTATTTTGAAACTCGCATAGACAATCATATCACATTGTAATAAACTCATTTTAGTTACACATCTCATTCACACATCCTAAGAGCATCTCCAATGCTCCACTTTCAACATTAATTAAATTTGAACACATGTCAAATGATGAATGGAATGTAAATCCATGTAATATAAATGTCAAAAGAGAAGACTTTAATTTGAAATGCACATCTCCGATGCATCATCCCTTTCAAAAGCTTAAAATAAGTTAGATTTTTTATGAGTTGGCTTTCAAACACACTTTGAAAAACTAGAAAGTGAGCTTCACACTTTGGATATTTATTTTTTCCATGTCAGCATAAAAGAGTCCATAACATTATGGATTGGAGAGTAATTTTTGTAATCACTTTATAACTTGATGATGTGGCTAACATTTTATTAAGTCAACATCTCATATTGGAGATGCTCTAAGAAATAATAGTTACAACAAACAATTATAAATTCAACACCATTATATTTTCTTTAATATTATAGAGTTTGCATTCACCATTAAATATGCACAAAATCAACAAAAGATTTTTGCTACCATTCACGTTGATCAACTTTGGTTGCAATAAAGATACGTGGTGGCATTTTTCTTCTTCTCGATAAATTAACAGGTCAGTTCCAAAAATTTAAGAATGATTCTAAAGGTATTATTTTACACTACAAATCACTATTTTGAAACCCGCATAGACAATGACCTTGGTTGGCTTTCATATCACCGATTCAACCGTTGGATTAATTGTATAACTGAATAATTCGTATAAAAATTAATAAATTATATATAAGAATTTCAATAAAAATAGAAAAATACTACCTCCTTTTTTTAATAAATGTCATTTTGGCTTTATCAACAATTAACCAAATAAATAACGTTTTGGATATTTTGTACATATTTTTCCATTATTACCCTTATCTAGCTAATAAATACACTATGTCTTTTCATATTCACTCTTCATTTTTCTCAAAACATCCATCTCTATCCTTATTAATGAGAGTTATTATTGGCAAAAAAAATATTCTTAATTACTGTGCAACTTCTCAAAATGACACTTATTATTAAAAAAAGGAGGGAGTATAATTTATGAGAAAAATGTATATCTCAAAATCTAATTATTCTTATTATCATTATTATTCTTCTTCTTATTATTATTAGTATTATTATTATTATTAGGGGGTTTATTAATAACACTATTATTTTNAAATATATATATATATATATATATATATATATATATGCAAAAACTTTTTACTCAAAACTTAAAAATTTTAAAAAATAATAATGAATAAGTATTCTTATGTAAATTTTACAAATCAAAGTTATAATCTTTTTGCCTCTCGTCCTGAAAATTTAACATATTTTATACCATATTTTGTCATACTTTATTATTTACTAAAACAATGATTTATCGAACCTCGCTATGAGAATAGAACTGTTTTGTGAAAAATTCAACCCTACTGCCCTCATTAAATTTTTACCGCTAGATTAATAATGTGTGATGATCCAAGAGTAAAAAACTGTCACTGATGCTGCTTCAGATGGTTGCATAGGTTAGACTAAGAAAAAATTACTGGGCGGTTTCAATTCCCCTAAAAAAGTTGGTTGGACAAATTGAACACATCCACGATAAGTCGTGAAACCAACTAAATCGGTAATAAAAAAATAGTTAATTGTATTTTAGTGTAGTTTAATGTATTTTCACATAAATCAAAATGCATAATTGAATATTTTGATTATATATCAATTATCTTATCAACTAATTTATTCATTCATATTACGTATCCAAATTTATATCTGTTTAAATATTTCTTATGAACTTATTATTTAAAATTATGAAAAAATAATTTAATTTTTCGTGTTATTTAATTTATGGAGTGTACGCCATCTATTCTCGAGGAAGTAGGCCTTGTATTGAAATAAACTCATTTTAGTTACATAAGTCATTCACACATCCTAAAAAATATTAGTTACAACAAAAAATCGTAAATTCAACACCATTAGACTTGAAAATATTTTGTTGGTTGAGAACTTGAATGTCAATTTGTTGAGTGTTAGTCAGTTATGTGATCAAAGCTTTTCTCTGAGCTTCACTTTGAATGAATGTTTAGTTTATGATAGGAATAATAATTGTGTTCGTATAGGTCTAGATCGTATGATAATTGCTATTTGATTGAATATACGACTTTGGACTCATGTGACACGAGTTCAATATTGTTAGGTATTGTGATGCTGAAAGGGATGGGAATGTCGTTGATCAATGAAGTACGTCTAATGGGTGTTCTTACACCAATCAGAATTTCGTGCTGAAACACAAAGGGTGTGGATGAAGCACATTTTTCTTGAATTTAGAATTCAGGTACAACTCATTGACATATTCTCTGACCTTACTTGTAGAGCTAATGTTTCCAAATATTTTGTTCAACATTCCCTTAAGCGTCTAGCATGCGATACCACTTTACAAAAATTTAGTTGATGATGAATTAATTGTTCATAAATATGTCCAACACATGACCAGTTATTTGATTTGTTGGATGCTAAAAGATTTATTTCTCCAAGGAAATCCTTAAGGATGTGCGTTCTTCGATTGCTTGCATGCAATTATATTATATTGTATTGTATATTAATATATATATATATATATATTATTTGTATATAATATATATATATATATATATATATATTATTTGTATTGCATATATGCATATAGATTATCGCATTAATCTGATTTTGCCTTAGTTTCACCATAAAGTCTTGATGGATGTTTTGTATAATCCAGTAAGATCTTATTAATTGAAGTTGTTTGTGTGTTCTTCCATGATGTGGGACATTTTATTTCTATCAGAAACAGCTACCATCACACAATGATTTATAAAGCTAGCACATGGCTTGTTTCTTACGGGATTGGCTGTGAAAAGAGCTTCATAAATAGAAAACGATGTGAAGGGTGAAAGCTACTGACAAACATCGCATGAAATTGTGTGGTGTTCCAACATGGTGTATAAGGTGGTCATCTTCATAACAAACACAACGCAATTTGTTTAAAATAGTGTTTTTGCACATGTTTGTTTGTATTGCTTAATAACATTGTTGCAAAGTAATGGGTCAACTTTCACCAATGCAGTGATTGTTACAAAGTGAAAAACACTTTGAATAATAAAGTTTTTATTTATCTGTGCATAATTTGGAAAGATATGAGTTGCACTGTATCATTGATCCGTCCCATCATTTTTGTCCCTGGTGTGTTTGCATCACAAGATCGATTTAGTTGTGGTTTATTATTAATAATGTATGGTATATATTTATCATAGTATGTATTATGGAGTGCTAAACCTTTAAGAGAATGATTACATAATATATATCTTACATATATTTACTTACTATATATGTCATTTGCATTAATGAGTTTGATTCTATACTATAATTCGTTTTCTTTCTCTTGTAGGACAAGGAATAAGTGATAATGACTAAGAAAGAATGAGTTACCGAAACATGAAGGATCCAGGATATTTTGAACAAGATCTAAGGAGGGTTTGTAAAGATTTATCGCAAGATCATCTTAGATTTGGAAGATTGGTTATTTTAAGAAAGTCGTGTTTCAATACTGTTTCGAAATCGAATTCTGATGATTTGTAAATCGCATACACAGATTTTGCTTGAAGGAAACTTACTATAAATGAAGGAAGATCACGTCCAAGTTATGAAGAAAGTCATTGGGAAGAAAATAAACTTCACATGGAAATGAGTCAATGCATGGGAATTACCATTGAGGAGTTTGTATATATATGTGATCGAAGACACATTGAAGGGTTGTTGCACTTATTGAATTATACTTTATTAAATGTTTGTGAGCATTTTATTTTCTTCTATTCGGTTCAGTTTTTCAATATTCTTAGAAGAACTGGGTTTTCTTTTTCTTTTTACAATCATTTTAAATGCTTAGGGATTAAGTACTTTTGTAGTTGGGAGGGATCCATTGCTATTTCGAAGTCCAGGTGTTGTGGCGTTGATAGAGTCAGGTATAGTGTTGGTTAGATTATGAGGGAGTCCTACAGTTGTACGTTGTATGCAAACCGATCTATTAATGAAAGAGATCTGAGGAGTAGTGAGACGCTCTCTAAAGACATACTATTTGTTTTTATATTGCTTTCGCTTTTAATTTAGCTGTTCGAACACACCTTACACACTTTACTACCCGACCCATACATTTCATATAGCACATCGTTTAATTTTATAATTACATGAGCTCTAATAATATCACATGCATGTAACAAAATAATGTTAATTGGTATACGAGGTACACACCTTATATTAAAAAATGTAACTAAATGAGGATTGTTTTGTTTTTCCCCCAACATTTGATTGATCACATGAAACACACACATGTATATTGCCATACATATGCATATGCATGAATATCATTATTGATGAGAGGAAGCATTAACATGGCAAAGAAAAATGGACAAGTTTGCATTATTGTTTTGGTTCCTTATTTTGTGGCGCCAAACGTTGATGAATGATAAGCATCCTTTTTCTTTTCCTCCATGGCAGCACGTGTTCTCTCTCTTTTTCTTCTCGTTTCTTTTGTCTTCTGTTTCTTTCTCATCTACCTTCTGCACAAGCTATATGTTGAGTCAAAAATAAAGGGCTGCGCCCATTCCCTTTGACAATCAGCAAAAGAAGAAATTTTGATAGCAGCCAAGGAAGATCAAAAGGGCTGCTGATTTGTTCACATTATTGAGTGCACAAATGTTGAAAAAATTGTGCACTCCCCACTCTATAAATAGAGATGGGTTTTGATGAACGAAACACACACCAAAAATACAACAATATTCAAGAAAAAAATAAAAAAGAGAGAGTAAGCTAAAAATAATTTAGTCTTTGTGTGTATTTTTGAGTTGTGAGTTGTGAGTAAGGTTGAGAGTGTTTTGTAAAAACGAGTGTTTTTTTTTTCTAATAAAATATCTGCAGTAGTTCGGAGACGTAGGCATTATTGGTCAAACTCCATTATCAAATTGGTGTGTCAAATTTTTATTTTTTATTTCACTTTTATAGATTCGACTTCATAGAAAATTCAGCGTATTTTTCCCAACAACTGGTATCAGAGCCAGATTGTTAATTCTGTAATTTTTTTGTGTGGGTTACTATTCCGTGAATAGTGTCAAATTTGTCAGTGCTACAAATTTATCTACCGACGTGTTCTGAAACACGGTAGTTCACAAAAATTACAGAAACGATCCGGCAGAGAAGTCAGATCAGAGTCGAAGTGATGGCTGCAGACGAAGGAAAAATGAAAATAAAAAAGTTCGACGGTGCGGACTTTGGCTTCTGGAAGATGCAGATCGAGGATTATATGTACCAGAAGAATATATATCAACCACTCACAGGAAAGAAGCCAGAGGACATGAAGGAGGAAGAATGGAGTCTCCTTGACAGACAAGCTCTTGGAGCCATTCGGCTGACGTTATCCCGTAATGTTGCTTTTAACATTGCAAAAGAAAAGACGACAGCAGGCCTCATGAAGGCTCTTTCCAACATGCACGAGAAACCATCAGCCTCAAATAAAGTTCATTTGATGAGGCGATTGTTCAACCTTCGGTCATCATCTCAATGAGCTCAACACCGTCACAACCCAGTTGAGTTCAGTTGAGATCGAGTTCGATGATGAAGTACGAGGTTTAATACTTTTGTCTTCCCTACCAAAAAGTTGGAACGCTACAGTCACGGCTGTGAGTAGCTCATCGGGAAGCAATAAGTTGAGATTTGATGATGTCCAAAATTTGGTTCTCAGTGAAGAGATCCGGCGGAGAGAGTCGGGTGAACCCTCGACCTCTTCTGTATTGCATACAGAGTCAAAAGGAAGAAGTTCAACTAAAGAAAGTAAACACAACAAATCAAAGGGAAAAGGATCCAAGTCTAGAAATCATCATAGTTCCCAAAACTCGAAGTCAATCGAGTGCTGGAATTGTGGAAAGACCGGGCACTACAGAAACCAGTGCAGGAGTTCACCGAAGAATCAGGAGGCAAAAGAAGAGGCAAATATTGCTTCAGGCTCAAGAGGAGATATGCTGATATGTTCTTTGGAGAACAGAGAAGAGTCTTGGGTGTTAGACTCTGGAGCATCCTTTCATGCTACCTCACAGAAGGAACTATTCGAGAATTATGTTCCTGGTAACCTTGGTAAAGTTTACCTTGGTAATGAGCAATCATGTGAGGTTATAGGGAAAGGTGCAATAAAAATCAAGCTGAGCGGTTATGTATGGGAATTGAAGAATGTTAGACATATTCCCGACCTGACGAAGAATTTAATCTCAGTAGCCAGCTAGCCAGTGAAGGCTACACGACAATCTTCCATGGTGATGATTGGAAGATTTCAAAGGGTGCGATGACAATTGCTCGAGGCAAAAAGAGTGGTACTCTTTACAAGACAACAGGAGCATGTCATCTGATTGCAGTTGCAGCAAATGAAAATCCCAATCTAAAAGGGGATTAAGATCATTCACTCAAAAGGAAAATTACCAAGCCTCCAGTCAATATAAATTGACATGTGTGAAGGTTGTATACTTGGAAAGCAGAAGAGAGTCAGCTTTCAAACAAGTAGAAGGACTCCAAAGAAGGAGAAGCTTGAGCTCATCCACTCTGATGTATGGGGTCCAACGACTGTCCCATCAGTTGGTGGGAAGCAATACTTCGTGACTTTTATCGATTATCACTCCAGAAAGGTATGAGTTTACTTTCTGAAACACAAGTCAGAAGTATTTGAAGCTTTCAAGATTTGGAAAGCTATGGTGGAAAATGAGACAGGCTTGAAGATCAAGAAGCTCAGATCCGACAATGGTGGTGAATATGTAACCACCAGATTCAAGAAGTTTTTCTATGAGCACGGGATCAGAATGGAGAGAATCGTGCCTGGTATGCCACAACACAATGGTGTAGCTGAGCGTATGAATCGAACGTTGACTGAAAGAGCCAGAAGTTTGCGTGTGTAGTCAGGCCTACCAAAGCAGTTCTGGGCAGAAGCAGTCAACACAACAACTTACTTGATCAACCAAAGTCCATCGGTACCACTGGATCACAAGTTACCAGAAGAGGTATGGAGCGGAAAAGAAGCAAAACTCTCACATCTTAGAGTTTTCGGGTGTGTAGCATATATGCACATCAGTGATCATGGTAGAAACAAACTTGATCCAAAATCAAAGAAGTGTACCTTCCTTGGTTATGGTGAAGATGAGTTTCACTACCGCATATGGGATGATGAAAACAAAAAGATGATCCGCAGCAAAGATGTCATCTTTAATGAAAGAGTGATGTACAAGGACCGGCATAATACAGGTGCCAGCAACTCAGAAACGAGTGGGCCAATTTATGCAGATGTGGAAGATATCCAAGATAGTTCTATAATGAGGAGTCCTTGGTCAGAGGAATCAAATGAAGAAAGTGAAGTGCAATCAGAACCTTCTACTCCAACTCCTGTATTGAGAAGGTCCTCTCGGCCCCATGTGTCTAGTAGGAGATACATGGACTACATGCTGCTGACTGATAGAGGGGAGCCTGAAAATTACATGGAAACTTGTCAAACCACAGATGCTGGCAAGTGGGAGTTTGCCATGAAGGACGAGATGAAGTCCTTGATCTCAAATTAGACATGGGAACTAGTCAAGTTACCTATGGGAAAAAAAGTACTTCACAACAAATGGGTGTATCGAGTGAAGGAAGACCATGATGATGGTTCCAGGAGATACAAACCCCGACTGGTTGTCAAAGGATTTCAGCAGAAAGAAGGAGTTGACTATACTGAAATCTTTGCTCTAGTTGTAAAGCTTAATACTATCAGGACGGTGTTAAGTATTGTGGCTAGTGAAGAGCTCTACCTAGAGCAATTAGACGTGAAGACAAATTTTCTTCACGGAGACCTAGATGAGGAGATCTATATGCACCAGCCTGAAGGTTTTTCAGAAGGAAAGAAGGATATGGTGTGTAAATTGAAGAAGAGCTTGTACGGCCTGAAACAAGCTCAAAGACAGTGGTATAGGAAGTTTGAAAGCTTCATACACAAGGAAGGTTTCCAGAAGTGCAATGCTGATCACTGTTGTTTCTTTAAGAAGTATGAGTCTAGCTATATCATCTTGCTACTTTATGTCGATGACATGTTAGTAGCAGGATCAGATATGAAAGACATCAGAAAATTGAAGATGCAGTTGTCAAAAGAATTTGACATGAAGGACTTAGGCCCAGCAAAGAAGATTCTTGGAATGCAAATCACGAGAGATAAGAAAAAGAGAGTTTTGCAGTTATCTCAAGCAGAGTACATCAACCGTGTCTTGCAGAGATTTAATATGGACAAGGCCAAACCAGTCAGTACACCTTTGGCCAGCCATTTTCGTCTATCCAAGGATCAGTCTCCTCAAACAAAGGAAGAAGAAGAGTTCATGGCTAAGATTCCTTATGCTTTAGCCATTGGAAGTTTGATGTACGCGATGGTCTGTACGAGGCCAGACATTGGCCATGCAGTGGGAGTTGTGAGCAGGTTTATGTCAAAATCAGGAAAAACTCATTGGGAAGCAGTCAAATGGATTTTGAGATATCTACGGGGCACAACAGAAAAATGTCTATACTTTAGAAAAAGAGATCTAAAGTTACAAGGCTACGTAGATGCAGACTTTGGAGGTGAAGTTGATCACCGAAGAAGTACCACCGGTTATGTTTTCACTGTCGGAGCTACAGCTGTTAGCTGGATGTCGCGGATACAAAAGATTGTTGCTCTATCCACTACAGAGGCTGAGTATGTAGCAGTGACAGAAGCCATTAAAGAATTGACATGGCTTCAAGGATTGTTAGCAAAGTTGAGTTTCACTCAAATAGGGAGTGTCTTGCATAGTGACAGTCAGAGTGCAATACATCTGGCAAAGAACTCGGTGTTTCACTCTAGAACTAAGCACATTGATATACGATATCATTTCATCAGATCTCTGCTTGAGGATGAAGTGTTGACTTTGAAGAAGATTGTAGGAAGCAAGAACCCAACAGATATGCTAACGAAGGTGGTGACCATTGACAAACTGAAGTTGTGCTCAACTCAGTTGGCCTGCTAGAATAACAGACCGGAGAAGACTACTGCAGTAATTGATGTGTGAGGACAAATTGAAACCAGTCCTCAAGTGGGAGATTGTTGAGTCAAAAATAAAGGGCTGCGCCCATTCCCTTTGACAATCAGCAAAAGAAGAAAAATTGATAGCAGCCAAGGAAGATCAAAAGGGCTGCTGATTTGTTCACATTATTGAGTGCACAAATGTTGAAAAAATTGTGCACTCCCCACTCTATAAGTAGAGATGGGTTTTGATGAACGACACACACCAAAAATACAACAATATTCAAGAAGAAAAAAAAAAAAAAAGAGTGAGCTAAAAATAATTTAGTCTTTGTGTGAGATGTGAGTAAGGTTGAGAGTGTTTTGTAAATACGAGTGTTTTTTTTCTTCCTAATAAAATATCTGCAGTAGTCTGGAGACGTAGGCATTATTGGCCGAACTCCGTTATCAAATTGGTGTGTCAAATTTTTATTTTTTATTTCACTTCTATAGATCCGACTTCATGGAAAATTCAGCGTATTTTTCCCAACACTATAAACATTTCATCACTTAATATAAAATATGGATGGAACTTTGTACTTTTAAGACTTCTTTAATGGGTCATTTTATACCTTACATTCAAAATTAGTCGGTGCAACTAGAATCTACCTAATTCAAATGAGAGTGAATAAATCGAGGAAATTAATTTTATTAGTACCTTAGCCTCTGATTTCTGTATTTTGGAGGTAACAAGTGACTCTCTACTTTCTTCTTGTTCACTTGGCTTCACTGATATTTCTTCACATGAAGGAATCTGAGATGGAATTGGACTCTCAGAACTGAATTTGATTTGGGTGCCCACATTTCTTGTTGTGCTTCTTTTCTTCTCTGCATTCACTAAGAGTCACATGTCTATTTGAGTATGTTGAAGGGATTTGCTTAATTCTCTTTTTCAGATTAGTTTTTCCAAAATAATAAAAATGAAAATATGAAAAAGAGGACCTTGTTTAGTTCTGCTTGTTACCAAGCTTTGAGATGACCTTTCACTTAGAGCTTTTGATGATAAGCATTGCAAAGGAACTTGTCCTGACACAGGATTGCATATGTATTTTTCTGCATCATTCCATTTGGAATTCAGAGTTAATCCTCCATTATCTGCTGATACATATTCCCATGTATTACTATACACTCTTCTTGCTTGTAATGCTGCACACAAATTATAAAATTAAATAAATAAAAAAATAAAACAATAAGAGAAGTCGGATCAAGAAAGTACTTAAAAAGAACCTGCAGTAAACAATTTGTACAAAATATTTACCTTTTAGTGCATTTGTGAACGAATATGTTGAAGGGTTAATCTCATCTGCATAAATTATTTCCACCACCCGAAAA
>BKCP01008181.1:0-63799 GCA_008636005.1 Striga asiatica | reverse complement strand
CAAAAAAAAAAAAAATAAAAAAAAATGACACTGAAATGGCACTCATTATTGCAGATTAACAGAACAATGTGTCTTACCAATAAAAGAAATAAAAAAGATGAAGTCACAAGGCCAAACAATTCAAACATAATAGTGCATATTCCTTCAGTTAACTTTTTCAGCAAACATGTGTTTTAGGTGCTGGTCCATAGTACCATCCCCTTGGCATATACTGGTCGGGAATCACTGCAGAAAATCTCTTTTATCTTTTATTTCATAAAGTACTTTTTTTTTACATGTAATTTATTTTTCAGATATATAACTATTGTACCATATACTAATTAGTACTTACTGCAACTAAAGTGAAAATTTATGTAAAAGATACTGCAAAAATATTGTTATATTCCAACGAAAAATCCTACGGTAATATATTCCAACGGAAATTCCAACGAATATTCCAATGGTATAACTTTCGTTGGAATGAGTTTTCCATTGGAATTTTAGATGCAATTTGCTGATTCCTGTAGTATATTTGTGGTTTGTGAATATCAAAAAGACGGCTTAAGGAGAATGAAGAAAACGAATCAAAATCAAAGTCGAGGCACGTAATAGTTACGTTCTCCTTAAGACGAAATTGCCCCATAAAATACCCAAGGTTAACAGCAAACGCCTCCAAGATACAACGACTTTCGACTTGTATATAGCGGTACTTCAAATATATAAGCCTTCAACGAACACTACTATTGTTTGGAACTCTTAAGACTCAATGAAAAAATCAAAGAACACAATATGCTATATGATCTTTGAAAAGTAATGCAAGCGCTCTCTAATTTTCATGTATTAATGATTTCAAGTATGTGGGTATTTATAGATGTAGGGAAACACCTCCAAGAGGTTTAAGTGTCAGAAGACACCTTTTGGGACGTGCCCGAATGAGAACGGATGCATCTAGTGGCCAAAAGATACCTTATGGTCACCAAGGGTTGCGACCCTTTGATTTCCGCAGCTAGTTGCGCGCCCGTGCGCCGCGCGCTCGTACGAGCTCATACGGACTCAGAATCGAGTTCCGTTTTTTCCTACTTGTCCCCAACGAGCCCTTCTACAATTCTAGCATGCATAATGCATAATTATGGCTCGTTTAGTTCGTCCAAACATAGAATGTTTGTGAACCCTACATTTGAGTTATTTAAACTCAATTAATTAACATATAACACTTAGAATTAATATCTTATTCACCTTAAAAAGGTTTTGAGAATTTCATAAGTCTTCTACTTACGAAAAGTAGAATCATTAAATCGGTACAAAACTAATTTTTTCTTACAATCCCCCACATGAATGAAATTAATGCATGTATGCAATAATTGAGAGTTCCGGCGAACCGTCATTGCATCAGGATAGATAGCTTGTGGCTTTGAATCTTCCTTAGTGAAATCCTATCTGATACACTAGCTGGTTAGTAGCGCGATGCTTTGAACTTACCGGCTGTTTGTGTGCACCTAGACAATAGTACTCACACAATAACAGCTCTAACAATTCTTGTTCTCACGTTGTGTCCATTTCGGCCTTGGACCATATCTCGATTTAGTAAGTGTTCATTGAAGCGGCCTATTTACTTCTCACTTACAAAGGTGATTCTCCTATAAAGAGTATCCTGCCTTACTCCACCCGTAGGTATAGAAATCATTAAAAGTCATTGACTTAGTCTCACCACTTAGGCAGATTTTAACACTTGACGGTTCTAGAAATGAGCAAAAATTTGTAAGTGTTTCACTGAACTGTCAAAACTTAGTTTTCCCATTGAACCAAGGTTTCGGGATCTCCAATTCTCATGGTTGGGTTACCGCTAAGACCGTTCGTTTGTTGTGGATTTTTATTAAGCTCATTCCTCTAACCAGTTTGTACAATTCATCTCGTTTCATGCTTTATGTAAACGGATCCGTTAGGTTTATCTTTGACTACACATAGTCAACCGATATAACCTCCATACGAGATAATTTTCTTATTGAATTAAGTCTTCGACATCTATGTCTAGACTTACTATTGTACAAACTACTTTGTGCTCTTCCAATTGTTGATTGATAAATAATCATCTCCATGAGCACAATTTATTCCAGCTAGGAATATCTTTTAGAAAATTTCTAAGTCATTAGCTTCTTCCATGCCTTTAGTCCAAATTTATAAACTTGGACATCATTGTGGATCTAGCTTTATACTTAGATAATTTTCATGACACAACTCTACCCATCTAAAGTGAACACCTAGTCACTTTTTGTCTTAGAGTTTTTCATGTCTAGTACTCTATTCAGCATGATCAAAATTCATCACTCGAGTTACTCGTGAACATCTTAGTTTTCTCGCGAAAATGCAACATTGGGGCAAGTACTATCCAACAAGTACCTCAAGCCTCCAATTATTCAACATACTTTTTTCCGTGAAACTAATTACTCTCAAATTATTAGCTAAGTGTAGAATCAATTATACATTCACTTTAGCTTGAGGTTTTATCGAACACATCGATCCTCTTCAACATACATTTGACATGTAAGATTGTGTCAAACAATTACTTCCGATCTATTAGAAACTTAATCTCCAAAATTACATCGGATTTTCAAAAACTTTAAAAGTCAAAAGTTTATCCTCTTGGTATTCATGAACACATCATGATTATACTCCAAGATCATCATATTGTCTACATAAGACTTACGATCACAAAGAGTCGGAAGAACCTTTATAGACTCAATTTTTCATTCAATGAATTTGAGACAAAATTATTTCAACAAATTTTTCATTCCATTATTTAGGTATTTTTACCTTGGACCGAACACCCCAACATTTCAAGGTATAGGTACGAATGCTTTTGCTCTTTTTATAACTCAAACGGAGTTTCGTATCTACCTATGTGTGGTGCTTTCCATGCCCGAACAAACCCCCACATTTCAAGGTATAGGTACGAATGCTTTTGCTCTTTTTATAACATAAAAGGAGCTTCGTATCTACCTTCGTGTGGTGTTTGCAATTTTGTCGAAATAACTAATTCTTACATAAGAATTTAGCTTAAATCAAGCTTACGAACAAGAATTATCACCTACTAAAGAGTGAATATTTCATTCGACTATTTCATTGAATATCAACATCATTCATATGTGGCTTAAAGCTACAAAAGCTTTATGACAATACATTGTTCATTCTTATTTTCGACTCGAGTTTTCACAAACTCGAGTTATCTCGAGAGGAATAGTTAATTAAGCAACCATTTCATACGATGCTTTTGTCTACTTTTTCATTTAACACAATTTTCATATTTATTGTATGAATCAATTCTAGATTCACCAACTTCTAGTGTTAAAATTCACATATTCCAATTTATCATGCCATAAATTAGAACACTCAATAAATAAGACCAACTTATTTATCTTTTCGTTAAACAATAGTTTACAATAATTGTAAGATGACCTTTATTAAGGCTACTTATACTAAGAACACATCATATTTCGACATAACATATTTGTCGATAATCACAAACTAATCTAAGTTCGACCTTACTCAATTAATGGTCCGAAAACTAGATTCTTATGGATGTCTTGGGCATGAAGACCATCCATGATCTCCAATATTAATTTTTAGCACACTACCTTGTCATTTCCTTCAACACTTGAAGTCGAGGAATTCCACAGATATTTCCTTCCATATTAGGGCTGTAGGACAACATTTATAAGCGCCTATGGGTCAAGTGGCTCTTGTCCTTATCCGCTATAAACGTGGAATTTTAATCAAGTATGTACTCGAACCACGACGGAAAGATCGAGCTCTAACAAGTATTATCTTGTCCTCGACATTTCGCACTAGCCTTTACCCCTATTCAGAAGTTAGTTACTTTCGACAAGGTACCCGGGTTTATTACCAACGTAACAACATCCCTTGGATTTCTTGGCGTCCCATTTCGGTTTGCCATGAAAAGCGTTTTTACGCTTCGTACACGAGCTCGGCTCATTCAAGTTTGCTTTACCCTCTACTCCATTTGGCCAAATCTTCAGATTTTCGATTATCTTCTTCTATACGAAGACGAACTATGAAATTCTCAAGTTTCATCTCTTTGCTTTTATTCATGAGATAACTATTGAAGTCGTTCCACAAAGGAGACAACTTTTCAATTTCAAGTTTCATCTCTTTGAGTTTATCTATGAGATAACTCTTGCAGTCATTCCACAAAGGAGACAACTTCTCAACAATAACCTCCACATAAAAGGCTTTGTTCACAATCAATTCCTCGGCCATCATATCATGAAGGATTTGATTCTCTTGACCATGATTAACCACCAACTTTGAGTCAATCAGAATTTACCGATAAAAGTTTTACTTCTTTTATCTTCCATTTTGTACGTTGCTTCCAAAGAGTTCCACAACTCCTTAGACATCTTAACCGGGCTATACACATTATATAATGTCTTTTCTAGTCCGTTAAGTATTAGATTTCTACAAAAGAAATCACTATGACGCTAAACATCCAAGACCATACGTTTTTAGATGTTAGTCTCACTTTCGGGGACGATCAAAGAGTCCTCCGAAAGTAAACAAGAGAAGGAGAGAGTTGTGAGGTAGAACACATCTTTTGCTGCCACCTCTTGAAATCAAAACCATTGAACTTCGGTGGTCTCTCGCCTTGGACGGAACGGCTACCATCGGAGTAAATGGATTAGTAACCGGTGCAGTGGTCGATTGAGCACTTGAAGAAGACGTTTGTTTCCCATCGGTTGCCATCTTATGAACTCACAAGATTTTCGTCTTAAGATTGTAGTATATTTGTGGTTTGTGAATATCAAAAAGAAGGCTTAAGGAGAATGAAGAAAATGAAACAAAATCAAAGTCGAGGCACGTAATAGTTACATTCTCCTTAAGACGAAATTGCCCCGTAAAATACCCACGATTAATAGCAAACGCCTCCAAGATACAATGACTTTCGACTTGTATATAGCGGTACTTAAAATATACAAGCCTTCGGCGAACACTACTATTTTTTGGAACTCTCAAGGCTCAATGAAAAAATCAAAGAACACAATATGCTATATGATCTTTGAAAAGTAATGCAAGAGCTCTCTAATTTTCATGTATTAATGATTTCAAGTATGTGGGTATTTATAGATGTAGGGAAACACCTCCAAGAGGTTTAAGTGTTAGAAGACATCTTTTGGGACGTGCCCGAACGCGAACGGATGCATCTAGTGGCTAAAAGATAACTTATGGTCACCAAGGGTTGCGACCCTTTGATTTCCGCAGCTAGTTGCGCGCCCGTGCGCCGCGCGCTCGTACGAGCTCATACGGACTCAGAATCGAGTTCCGTTTTTTCCTACTTGTCCCCAACGAGCCCTTCTACATTTCTAGCATACATAATGCATAATTATGGCTCGTTTAGTTTGTACAAACATAGAATGTTTGTGAACTCTACAACCTTTGAGTTATTTAAACTCAATTAATTAACATATAACACTTAGAATTAATTTCTCATTCACCTTAAAAAGGTTTTGAGAATTTCTTAAGTCTTCTACTTACAAAAAGTAGAATCATTAAATCGGTACAAAACCAATTTTTTCTTACAATTCCAACAGCTATTTTTCCAACGTTTTTTACCGTAGGAATTTCCTTTGGAATGTGCAATTTCCGTTGGAATTTTTATTTCCGCCTCCGTTGGAAAATCTACCGTTAGAATCGCCAAAATCCAATGGAAAACTCATTCCAACGGAATATTTTTATTATAATAATAACATATGATAATCTGTCCTAGACGTGAGAGAAGGAGATTTTAAGATGGTATCTTTTTCTCACTACACCAAAATGATGAAATTTCGACGGAAAATTCCATTACAAATATATTAATTCCAACGGAATATTTTTATTATAATTTCCGTTGGAATTCCATTACAATATATTTGTAATGGAATTTTCCGTCGAAATTTCATCATTTTGTTGTAGTGAGAAAAAGATACCATCTTAAAATCTCCTTCTCTCACGTCTAGGACAGATTATCATATGTTATTACACTGACAAAGATCCATCCTATTGCAGAACAAATCGAGACAGAGCACTGTCACATTATCTTCTGAAACAAGATATATTTGCATCTACGTATGTACAAAAAGTAAAGATAAGATGTGGGGATTTTGTATTACGAGATTGGTTATGAGTTGCAAGATGTCAATGTGAGGTTACTTTCAAGTGGGCTTTGATCGCGAAATACTGTGGGGAGAGCAGTAAGCCATACAACATACATATGCATATTCAGAGCAGTAAGCCATACATATGTAGTTAGAGGGAGTGATTATTAGATTTGCATCATAAATGTGAGTGTTCATTCATGAAAATCTAATCACACTCTTGAAACCATCTTCACAGTTGGATTAGGTTAAGCATGGATTGAAACGTCTACTATTGACAATGCAATCATCTGCCAAAATATGGACATGTATGTCTAATGCCCCATTATACAATTCACGTTCCTCACGCATTTTAAAATTAATAATATTTATTTTGTCATATTATAGCTAGTACGAATCTTGTGCGATGCACGGGTAAGAAATATTCACTAATATTTATAAATTAAAAATATATATGAAAAAAAAATCGTTGGGTATTTAAATATAAGGAGATGTAGCTCAACGGTACTATCATTTGAATTCAATATGACATTCGGGAGACGAAACCCAGCATCTCCAAATATATATTTTTTTTGTAATTTAAAAATTAATATTATTTTTTGTAATTTACAAATTAATATTATTTTTTGTAATTTTGAATTTAATATGTATTCAATGTGTAAGTGAAATCTAATATCGTTATATTTGCTCAAGTCTTTTCACATAGTGATTGGATTCCATCTTTTTTATTTAATACTTTTTCTAGATTTTTCACTTTGTTTATTTAATTTTATTTGCACTTATTTACAAATATGCTAAATGTTTTTAATATAGGTATCGTAGATATGTTAGGTAATTGAAAATATAAATGATTTTAAAATCACATGTTTATATTGACATTTCACATTGTAAATATATTTATATATATGCATATAACAATTTTTTATATAACATTTTATGTTATTTTGAAAAATTATTACTGCAAATTAATATAAATGCACTAAAAATACATTTTTGTTCAAATAAAAACAATATCGAAGACTTAAAAAAGTGATTGATTTTTTAAGATCTTTCATTACATTTTTTTATATTAAATTTATGTTCCACATTGATATAGGAAAGAAAGCAGTTGATATTAAAACAAATGGAGATGTAGCTCAACGGTATTATCATCTGGATTTGAGTATGATTTTGGGAGATCGAAACCCCGCATCTCCAAATATATACTTTTTTTTTGTAAATTATAAAATAATAATTTTTTTTTTTTTTTGTAATTTAGAATTTAATATATATTCAATGTGTAAGTGAAATCAAATATTGTTATATTTGCTCAAGTTTTTTCACATAGTGATCGGATTCTATCTTTTCTATTTATTACTTTTTCCATAGTTTTCACTTTGTTTATTTAATTTTATTTGTAACACTTATTTATAAGTATGCTAAATGATTTTAATATAGGTATCGTAGATATGTTAGGTAATTGTAAATATAAATGATTTTAAAATAACATGTTCATATTGACATTTCACATCGTAAATATATTTTTATATATGCATATAACAATTTTTTATATAACATTTTATTTTATTTTAAAAAATTATTACTGCAAATTAATATAAATGCACTAAAAATACATTTTTGTTCAAAATAAAAGCAATATCGAAGACTTAAAAAAGTGATTAATTTTTAAAACTTTATTTTTTAAAATCTTTCATCACATTTTTTTATATTAAATTTATTTTCAACATTCATATAGGAAAAAAATCGTTTGGTATTAAAACAAAGGGAGATGTAGTTCAACGGTATTATAATTTGGATTTGAATATGACATGCGGGGATTGAAACCCCGCATCTCCAAATATATATATATATTTTCTTAATAATTTATAAACTAACACTATTTTTGGTAATTTTGAATTTAATATATATTCAAAAGTGAAATCTAATATCGTTATATTTGCTCAAGTTTTTTTTACTTTAAAATCACATGCTCATATTGACATTTTAGATCGTAAATATATTTATATATATGCATATAACAATTTTTTATATAACATTTTATTTTATTTTGAAAAATTATTACTGAAATTAATATAAATGCACTAAAAACACAATTTTGTTCAAAATAAAAACAATATCGAAGACTTAAAAAATTGATTGATTTTTTAAAATCTTTCATCACATTTTTGTTTATAAAATTTACGTTCAACATTCATATAGGAAAAAAATTGTTCGGTATTAAAACAAAGGGAGATGTAGCTCAACAGTATTATCATCTGGCTTTGAGTATGACTTTCGGGGATCGAAATCCCGCATCTCCAAATATATATATTTTTTTTTTGTAATTTACAAACTAATACTTTTTTTTAATTTTTAATTTAATATATATTCAATGTGTAAGTGAAATCTACTATCGTTATATTTGCTCAAGTTTTATCACATAGTGATCGGATTCCATCTTTTCTATTTATTTCTTTTTCCAGATTTTTCACTTTGTTTATTTAATTTTATTTGCAATACTTATTTAGAAATATGCTAAATGATTTTAATATAGGTATCGTAGATATGTTAGGTAATTGTAAATATAAATAATTTTAAAATCACATGCTCATATTGACATTTTAGATCGTAAATATATTTATATATATGCATATAACAATTTTTTATATAACATTTTATTTTATTTTGAAAAATTATTACTGAAATTAATATAAATGCACTAAAAACACAATTTTGTTCAAAATAAAAACAATATCGAAGACTTAAAAATTGATTGATTTTTTAAAATCTTTCATCACATTTTTGTATATAAATTTACGTTCAACATTCATATAGGAAAAAAGTTGTTCGGTATTAAAACAAAGGGAGATGTAGCTCAACAGTATTATCATCTGGCTTTGAGTATGACTTTCGGGGATCGAAATCCCGCATCTCCAAATATATATATATTTTTTTTGTAATTTACAAACTAATACTATTTTTTTAATTTTTAATTTAATATATATTCAATGTGTAAGTGAAATCTACTATCGTTATATTTGCTCAAGTTTTTTCACATAGTGATCGGATTCCATCTTTTCTATTTATTACTTTTTCCAGATTTTTCACTTTGTTTATTTAATTTTATTTGCAATACTTATTTACAAATATGCTAAATGATTTTAATATAGGTATCGTAGATATGTTAGGTAATTGTAAATATAAATGATTTTAAAATCACATGTTCATATTGACATCACATCGTAAATATATTTATATATATGCATATAACAATTTTTTATATAATATTTTATTTTATTTTCAAAAATTATTACTGCAAATTATTATAAATGCACTAAAAATACATTTTTGTTCAAAATAAAAGAAATATCGAAGACTTAAAAAAGTGATTGATTTTTTAAAACTTTATTTTTTAAAATATTTCATCACATTTTTTTTATATTAAATTTATTTTCAACATTCATATAGGAAAAAAATCGTTTGCTATTAAAACAAAGGGAGATGTAGTTCAACGGTACTATAATCTGGATTTGAATATGACATTCGGGGATTGAAACCCCGCATCTCCAAATATATATATATATATATATATATATTTTGTTTTTAGTAATTTATAAACTAACACTATTTTTGGTAATTTTGAATTTAATATATATTCAATGTGTAAGTGAAATCTAATACCGTTATATTTGCTCAAGTTTTTTAACATAGTGATTGGATTCCATCTTTTCTATGTATTACTTTTTCTAGATTTTTTACTTTGTTTAATTAATTTTATTTACAATACTTATTTACAAATATGCTAAATGATTTTAATATAGGTATCGTAGATATGTTAGGTAATTGTAAATATAAATGATTTTAAAATCACATGCTCATATTGACATTTCAGATCATAAATATATTTATATATATGCATATAACAATTTTTTATATAATTTATTTTGAAAAATTATTACTGCAAATTAATATAAATGCACTAAGAACACATTTTTTGTTCAAAATAAAAACAATATCGAAGACTTAAAAAAGTGATTGATTTTTTAAAATCTTTCATCACATTTTTGTATATAAAATTTACGTTCAACATTCATATAGGAAAAAAATTGTTCGGTATTAAAACAAAGGGAGATGTAGCTCAACAGTATTATCATCTGCTTTGAGTATGACTTTCGGGGATCGAAATCCCGTATCTCCAAATATATATTTTTTCTTTGTAATTTACAAACTAATACTAATTTTTGTAATTTTGAATTTAATATATATTCAATGTGTAAGTGAAATCTAATATCGTTATATTTGCTCAAGTTTTTTTAACATAGTGATTGGATTCCATCTTTTCTATTTATTACTTTTTCTAGATTTTTTACTTTGTTTATTTAATTTTATTTACAATTTACAAATATGCTAAATGATTTTAATATAGGTATCGTAGATATGTTAGGTAATTGTAAATATAAATGATTTTAAAATCACATGCTCATATTGACATTTCAGATCGTAAATATATTTATATATATGCATATAACAATTTTTTATATAACATTTTATTTTATTTTAAAAAATTATTACTGCAAATTAATATAAATGCACTAAAAATACATTTTTGTTCAAAATAAAAGCAATATCGAAGACTTAAAAAAGTGATTAATTTTTTAAAACTTTATTTTTAAAATCTTTCATCACATTTTTTTATATTAAATTTATTTTCAGCATTCATATAGGAAAAAAATCGTTTGGTATTAAAACAAAGGGAGATGAAGTTCAACGGTATTATAATCTGGATTTGAATATGACATTCGGAGATTGAAACCCCGCATCTCCAAATATATATATATTTTTTTTAATAATTTATAAACTAACACTATTTTTGGTAATTTTTAATTTAATATATATTCAAAAGTGAAATCTAATATCGTTATATTTGCTCAAGTTTTTTAACATAGTGATTGGATTCCATCTTTTCTATGTATTACTTTTTCTAGATTTTTTACTTTGTTTATTTAATTTTATTTACAATACTTATTTACAAATATGCTACATAAGGATAACCCCCGGTTCAGAGGCTCCCTACTCGACCTATGGCCCACTCGAACAACTCGCATGTCGACACGACTCTGTCGACGTGCTCAAATCGACTTCCTTAAAGTCGATTCTACCAAGAGCAACCGAGAAGAGGCAGAAATTGGTCTAGTCGACTCTCGCAAGTCGACCTTAGTCTATCGACTTTCACTAGTTGACATCAATGGAAGAAGGACAGCAGGAGCATAACGCCTGGGCATCCCAGTATCCTGAGTCGACTTCCATTAGTCGACTCCACTATGACGACTCTCTAAAGACAACTTCACCACAGAGTTAAACCAAGCGTAGCCTCTGAAATCGCACATACTCATAAGTCGACCTCTTAACTCTCGAGGTCGACTCTGTACATCTCGAGGATCAAAGCAGTGAAGATGATTCACTACACTTGCAACATATCCGAAGCTCTACACATTACAAAGGATGAGAAGGAATCTCGTGATGACTCAGCAACAAGGGGAGACGAATCGCCCAGGGCATTTTGGACCTTATAGGTCCACCGACTTGGGCATTTTGGGCACTTCAAGTAAGTATCCACTCCTATATAAAGGAGGTGAGGTAACCCAAACCCTAACTCTCATTCATTCCCATTCTCCCCCATTGCTGCTGCGCAGCATCTCTTCATCACTCTCATACTGACTTGAGCGTCGGAGGCTCTACGCCGGAAACACCTCCGGCGTTGAGTTTTTGCAGGAATCTCACGGTCCAGTAACGATTGGGAAGCGGTTCAAGCAGATCTGAGCTCACAACAAATGGTTTACTCCAGATCCGGAAGTAGACGCATCATATTGGCGCCGTCTGTGGGAAGTTCTTGAGGGAAGTAAGAGCTTCACACCCAGCTCCGATCTGTTTGCTGATGGCGGAAAAGGAAGGTTTGCAGAGGAATCTGAACGAGGAGTTCAGAAGGACATGGATGGACAAGAGGCCACCAACACTTCCCACCACCAAACACCCAGTGATGCAGATGATGGGGATGCCGCCATTTGGGGCCTCCACAACCAGGAACAAGTCAAAACCCTAACCCAGATGGAGAGAAGGAGCCAATGGAGATGTCTCGACGCGAGGGAAAACAGATACAAGAGATACCGGAGCAGACACAACCCCGCGTCGAGGAGCAGACCTTGACAGTGACGAGGAGTGAAATGCAAAAGATGATTGCTGAAGTCGTGGCTGCCCAGATGAAGCAGATGGCGCAGGTCGAGCAGCAGCCTCGAGTCGAGTACCCACTCCGGGTCGAGCAACAGCCCCGTGTCGAGTACCCGCCTCGAGTCGAGCAGCAGCCGCATGGTGAGCAACAAGCGCAGTCAAATGTACAACAGAACAGAAGGGTGGACGAGGAAGAATCCTCCATTCGAACTATTAATCCACAGGCGAGGGACGAGACGTTAGAACAACTACTGGCACAGGTTCGCGACTTACAAGCTCGAGTCGGTGGGAGGAAGAGCAGAGGAGCAAAAGAACACCCATTCTCGCAGCAGATCCTGAGAGCCAACTTACCCAAAGGCTTTAGGGAGTTGAACATATGGTATGACGGTACCACAGACCCCTCTCGACATCTGAGAAACTTTGAGAACATGGCGGTGCTCCACCGTTACAGCGACCCAGTGTAGTGTCGCGCCTTCTTGACGACTCTGACAGGGTCGGCCCAGGACTGGTTTTATCAACTTCCAGCGGGGTCGATTAGGGACTTTGATGGATTTAGTTCGAGTTTTCTTAACCAATTTGCAAGTGTGAGGGAGCAAGAGAAAGCCTATCTCTCGCTGATAAGTATGCAGCAAAAGAAGGGTGAGTCGCTGCGAGAGTATGTAGCGAGGTTTACAAAGGCGTGTGTCGAATGCCCAACAGCGACAGAGGAAATCAAATCAGGAGGACTGACGAGAGGACTACTACCAGGGTTATGTAAGAACTCTTTGGCCAAGCGACCTGGTAGGAGTTTCGATGACGTGTTGGGAAGATGCGCCAAATATATGAATGTCGAGAAGGCCGAAGCCGATTATTTGCAAAATATGAAAATGTCCCAAACTGACAGTCGAGACGACAAGAAGGAAAAGAAGGGCCAATTGACAGGAGATAGAAGGGGATCACCGATAGCTGATAGGGGTGAAGGCCGATCCAGGGGATGGAGACCGACTCAGTACACACCAATGTCGGCCCCTCATGAGAGAATTCTAGAAGTGATGGAAAGGGAGATCCGCGACGATGTGGTGAGATGGCCGCGGACGAGGAAGGACGGACCCATGAAACCCAAAAGCAACTTATATTGTCGATTCCACAAAGATTACGGGCACAACACTGACGACTGCCGACACTTGAAAGACGAGATTAAAAGGTTGATAAAGGCGGGCCACTTGAAGGAGTTCATATACAAAGATCGTGAGAGGTCGAGCAGGAGGCGAGAAAGGAGCAAGAGTCCTCGCAAGAGGGCGAAATCACCAGACAAGGAGGAACTCCCACCAAAAAGAGGAGTAATTAATATGGTTTTTGGAGGATCGACTGATGGAGATTCTAATCGAGCAAGAAAGGCCTATGCTCGAGGCCGATATGCGAAAGTCGAGGTGCAGCAGGTTGACGAGAATGGACCAGTGATGAACTTTGGACCGGCGGACGTTGGTGGAGTCGAGAGACCACATAATGATGCCCTGATGATAACTGCGCAGATATCGGGATATGAGGTGCAAAGGGTGTTTATCGACACCGGAAGTTCCGTAAACGTGATTTTTTACGAATGCCTCAGAAGGATGGAGCTAGACATCGAACTTACGCCTCTACATACATCACTCTTTGGATTTAATGGGTCGGAAGTCGCTCCCCTGGGAGAAACCACGCTCGCTGTTGTCTTGGGGGAGGGCGACTTGAGGAAAGTAAAAATGGTGAGGTTCGTGGTGGTCGATGTCGAGTCGGCTTACAACATGATTCTTGGAAGGCCGGCACTCAATGCCTTCCAAGCAGTTGTGTCGACCTATCACATGAAGCTGAAGTTTCCCGTAGGAGATCGAGTGGGAGAGGCTCGAGGGGATCAAAAGTTGTCGAGAACGTGCTACTAGATCGCGGTCAAAACTAACCAGCGAGCCGAGGTCAAAGAAGGCAAGAAACCAATGACGAGCGAAAAAAGACCGAGAGGGAGTGACCTCGAGCCCCATGGGGAGTTGATGGAAATCCAAATCGGAGAATCGAAAGACCAAACCACCAAGGTCGGGAGAGAGTTGGAGGACGAATTGCGGTAACAGTTAGTGGGATTGCTGAAGGAATTCAGGGACATATTCGCCTTCTCTTCTGAAGAATTGACGGGAATCGACCCAGATGTTATGGAGCACAAACTCAATGTTGATCCCCTCAGGAAACCCGTGAAACAACGACTCAGGCACCATGGCGCTGAAATCGACAAAGCGATCGAAGTCGAGGTGGACAAAACGCTAAAGGCCAAACATATCAAGGAAATCCAATTCCCCGAATGGATATCTAACACAGTGATGGTGAGGAAGGCATTGAACAAATGGCGCATGTGCATCGACTTTCGTGACTTAAACCTGGCGTGCCCTAAAGATCATTATCCTTTGCCGAGAATCGACCAGCTAGTCGACTCCACGGCTGGTTGCGAGTTGCTGAGCATGATGGACGCATCTCAGGGATACCATCAAATCCCTCTGGCGCCGGAGGATCAGAGTAAAGTGAGTTTCGTGATGAGTAAGGGGACATATTGTTATGTCGTCATGCCCTTTGGCCTCAAAAACGCGGGAGCAACCTACCAGCGGCTGATAGATTGAATGTTCAAACCCCAGATCGGCCGGAATATTGAAGTATACGTTGACGATATCCTGGTGAAGAGCAAGTCCTCGACTTCACACCTAGACGACTTGAGGGAAACCTTCAACACCCTTAGGAAGTTTGGGATGAAGTTGAACCCGAGCAAGTGTGCTTTTGGAGTAAAGGTGGGGCGATTTTTGGGATATGTCGTCACGGAGCGGGGAATCGAGGTAAACAGAGACAAGGTGAAGGCCATACTCGACATGGCTCCACCGCGAAACATTAGAGAAGTCCAAGTGCTGACGGGAAGGATTGCAGGCTTGAGCAGATTCATCGCTCGAGCAGCCGAGAAGAGTTTTCCTTTTTTCAAACTACTTAAGAAGAAGACAGTTTTTAAATGGAGTGACGAGGCGCAGATGACTTTTGAGAAGTTGAAAGAATTCCTGAGCGAGCTGCCCTTGCTGACCAAACCAGAACCAGGTGACGAGTTGATTTTATATATCTCGGTGGGGGAGTTTGCTTTGATTTCAGTGTTGCTGTGGGAGGAGGGAAGCTCCCAACAGCCGATTTACTACACAAGTCGAGTACTCCAAGGTGCGGAGACGAGATATCCAGAAGTCGAGAAAGCCGCCTTGACACTAGTTATAACGGCTAGAAAGCTGAGGCCTTATTTTCTGAATCATACGATTGTGGTAAGAACGAATTTTCAGCTGGGAGAAACATTGAGTCGACCTACAGTCTCGGGTCGACTCGTGAAATGGGCAGTCGAGCTGAGCGAGTATGCTATCAAATACGAGCCGAGGTGAGCCATTAAAGCCCAGGCTCTAGCTGATTTTATTCAATAAGGAACCAAACGAGAAGAGAGGAAGTGGATAATGCACGTTGAGGGGTCCTCGGCCGCGAAGGGATCTGGGTTGGGAGTCGTCCTTGTATCCCCCGAGGGTGAACAACTCGACTTCGCGATTAGAATGGGGTTCAAGGCCTCAAACAATGAAGCTGAATACGAGGCGCTTATCAAAGGGATACAACTGGCAATCGGTGGCGGAGCAACAGAAATCGCAGCACATTCCGACTCGCAGCTCGTCGTCGGGCAAGTGCTGGGAAATTGTGAAATTAAGGAGGACAGAATGATGAAATATGTCGAAGAAATTCAGAGTCTCATACAAGGCTTGGAAAGGTTCGAATTGACACAAGTCCCGCGAGAGGAGAACAAACGAGCCGACTGGATCGCAAGAATTGCAAGCTCAAACGAAGGAAAGGTGGGAAATCATATCACTACGATGCACCTTGAGGGAAGTTTTCTAAATGAAGCTATGGAAATCGACGAGAAAGACGATTGGAGGAAATCGATTCGCGAACTCTTGTAGGGTCGAGTCCCTGCAGGAGACAAGCAAGAGGCGAAAAGGATGGCTCGATATCTAAGCAAGTATTTCGAAGTCGACGGGATCCTATACAAGAAATCGCTAGTCGGACCTCACCTGAGGTGTGTTTCCGAAGAAGAAGGGGTGCATGTTCTAAAAGAAATCCATGAGGGATGTTGCGGAGCGCACATAGGATCTCGAGCATTAACCGGCAAAGCCCTGCGAGCAGGATATTACTGGCCCAAGGTACGGACAATGGCGGAGAAGCTCGTATGAGAATGCGATAAGTGTCAGCGACACGGCCAAATTACGCATGTTCCAGCTGAATATATGACGACAATCAACTCTCTGATTCCCTTTGCGCAATGGGGAATCAACTTGGTGGGCCCATTACCAATGGGGACGGGACAAAGGAAATTCTTGGTAGTCGCAGTCGACTATTTCAGCAAATGGGTCGAGGCAGAACCCTTGGTGCGAATTACTGAAGAAAAGATGATACAGTTCTTGTTCAACAATATCTGCTGTCAATTTGGAATTCCAAAGGTGTTAATCTCAGATAACGGAATGCAATTCCAAGGAAAATGAATCCAAGCGTGGTGTCTCGACATGGAAATTAAGCAGCGGTTTTTATCAGTCGCACATCCACAGGCAAACGGGTAAGTCGAGGTCACCAATCGAACTATCCTCCAAGGGTTGAACAAAAGACTGGAAAAGGCGTCGGGAGCTTGGGTCGACGAGTTGACAACAGTCCTATGGGCTTATAGGACGACTCCAAGAAGTTCGACGGGACAATCCCCATTTCACATGGTCTATAGGATGGATGCATTATTGCCAGTTGAGGTCGGCCTCGACTCCCACAGATCGAAGTTCTATGAAGAAAAGAAAAACAAAGAGATGATAGAAGAAGCCCTTGACTTAATCGAAGAAGGACGAGAAGAAGCTTGGGTGCGGTCCATTGAATATAAGCAGAAGATGCGCGCGGCCTTCGACAAAAAGGTCCAAACCAGACGTTTTCAAGTTGGAGATCTCGTCCTCAAGCGGGCCGACGCCCTCAAACATGTCGGCAAACTCGAAGCTAACTGGGAAGGGCCCTACACCATCACAAAGGTGCTCGAGAGGGGCGCATATGAACTCGAGGATGGGGAAGGTCGACAACTCCCGTGATCCTGGCACATGATTCATCTCAAACGCTTTTACGCCTAAGGCAATGTCTCGAACTACTTTTTGTACTAAACAATGTTTGAATTGAATTCAATGCTGAAAATGAATCTTAAAGTTTGTGCTTCAATTATGCTTCTTATATTTATGCGACGACTTTATTATGATTGCATGGAAAACTGAATTTTTTCAAAACGGCTATGAAGCCGACTAACTCTCCGATCACATAATCAACTGAACACAACTACGAAGTTGTAAATTCTCGAGTGGAATCTCGAGCAGGCTACGAAGCCTTCGACTACGAAGTCGACTAACACAACTACGAAGTTGTAAATTCTCGAGTGGAATCTCGAGCAGGCTACGAAGCCTTCGACTACGAAGTCGATTAACACAACTACGAAGTTGTAAATTCTCGAGCGGAATCTCGAGCGGGCTACGAAGCCTTTGACTATGAAGTCGACCAACACAACTACGAAGTTGTAAATCCTCGAGCGGAATCTCGAGCAGGCTACGAAGCCTTCGACTACGAAGTCGACCAACGCAACTAAGAAGTTGTAAATTCTCGAGCGGAATCTCGAGCAGGCTACGAAGCCTTCGACTACGAAGTCGATCAACGCAACTACGAAGTTGTAAATCCTCGAGCGGAATCTCGAGCAGGCTATGAAGCCTTCGACTATGAAGTCGACTAACACAACTACGACGTTGCACATTCTCGAGTGGAATCTCGAGCAGGCTACGAAGCCTTCGACTACAAAGTCGATTCACACAACTGCAGAATTGTAAATTCTCGAGTGGAATCTCGAGCAGGCTATGAAGCCTCCAACTTCAAAAAACGACTAACTCGAATACGGAGGTTGAAATCCTCGGATAAAGTCTCGAGCACATTACCAAACTCACACTTAAAGAACGAAAACCCTTGTACAACCAACTTTACTATGTAATATACAACGAACATTGAGACAGCTAAGAAGCTGTTCAAATTGTTGCTCGACTTCGGCCAGCTCGCAAGAAGGGTTGGGGAGAAGACGAGTTGAAAAACTTACGTTTTACAGCTAAGAAGTTGTTCAAATTGTTGCTCCACTTCGACCAGCTCGCAAGAAGGGTTGGGGAGAAGACGAGTTGAAAAACTTACATTTCACAGCTAAGAAGCTGTTCAAATTGTTGCTCGACTTCGACCAGCTCGCAAGAAGGGTTGGGGAGAAGACGAGTTGAAAAACTTAACGTTTATCAGCTATGAGGCTGCTAAAATCTTTGCTCGACTTCGACCAGCTCGCCAGAAGGGTTGGGGAGAAGACGAGTTGAAAAACTTAACGTTTATCAGCTATGAAGCTGCTAAAATCATTGCTCGACTTCGACCAGCTCGCAAGAAAGGGTTGGGGAGAAGGTATACGGAAAATAACAGCAAGATAATTTGAAGAACAATTCACACAAGCAGGGAAGAGAAAAGATAAATTTCATATTGATAAACGAGAAGCATTACATTTTGAACCGTCTCGACCTTACAAATCTTGAAAATGGGCCAAGACGAGAAAAAGAAAAAACTGCAAATAAAAGAAAAAAAAAAACGAAAACGGCACAGCCCCGGGACAAACACTGCTAAGACTCGGCATCCGACTTCTCAGCAGTGTCATCCCCACCTTCCAAAATCGTGGCAGTCTTCTCTGCCTCAGCATCCTTGTCGACAAGCGGCTCAGTGCCATGCTGCTCGACATCCCCCGCCTCGACTTCCTCCTCGCGACTAGCTCCACTTGCCCCGATTAGTTCGATCAGACCGGACAAGGGGGTGGGAGGAATCTCGAGTTGCGTGCTCAAGCCAGCCTTGCGGATGGCCCAAGCCTCGAGTCCCAACCACCATGGATAATCGTCGGGGAGAGAGTCATCGCCCTCGTAGCCCTCGGGATCGGGAAGCGTCTCCTTAACCGCCTCACGATCGAGCTTCCCCTCAAACTCGGACCCCGACACCACCGCCTCCCAGGCGGCAAAAGTATGCTCGAAATACTGAAGGGTGGCGGGGCAGAGCTTGTCGAGAAAGGCTGGAGAGTTGCAAAAGGCCTTGACGACTTCCTGGCGATAGGTCTCAAGGAAGACGGCGCCCATCGGGGACTTCAAAAACGTCCTGCGCCCCTCCTCGACGCCGCTCTCCCTCTCGACCATGGCCTCGTCACGAGCCTTGTCGAGGTCGGCTTTGAGCTTGTCGTTCAAATGCCGGAACACAGCTTTGTCGGCCTTCAGCTTGTTGACCAGGGCCTTTGAGGCCTCCAAATCCTCTTTCAGCGCCTCGATTTCCTGGCGCTGAGCCTCGCATTTATCCTCGAGGGACTTAGTGGAGGCAAGAGGAGCCTTGCACGTCTCCTCGAAGTAGGGGAGCGCCGCGGCCAGGAACTACGGAAAAACATGGGAAACAGATGAGAAAAAGATGAATCAAGTTTAAAAGGAATATGCAAAACCGAATCGATTGAAGGATAGGAAAATACCCGAGAGAGACACTGCACAGTGTAGTTCGAGCGCTCATACAGGTTCCCATCGACTCACTCCTTGTCGACCTCAGGGATTAAGGAGTTGAGGTATTTAGCCATGTGGTACGGCTCCAGATGATTCCAGAGCCGAGAGGGCATCTTAACCGTCACGTCTTTGACGGTGATGGGGGAGGGGGCCTTCTTCTCGACCGCTTTTCCTTTGCCCTTGTCGACCTTGCGGCGTTTCAGGTTGTCGGGAATAAGGATTGCGGCCCGATCGTCTTGGGCCCTCTTGCGAGAAGCAGAGCCAGATGGCTTGTGTTGAGAAGCGCCAGGGTTCTCAACCCTCAATTTCTGGGCAGCTGTCGTCTCGGCAGATGCAGCGCCGGGCCTCGATCCGGATCCGCTCGAGGGTCGAGACAGAGGAGCAAAACCGCCCGTCGACGGGCCGGCCGATTGGTTTTTTCTTTAGCTCGAAACGTTTGAGCGCTTTAACTGAAATAATGACAAAAGAGAAGTTAACATGCAAGGAACATTTAGCAGTCGTGATGCGAATAATCAAAAATTATAAACAGTTGCACAAGGATGAATGATTAAAAGCTTACGAGGGTCATCGAGACGAAGAAGATCCTCGTAAATGACGATTCGGGCATGATTGACCAATTCACGGTCCTTTATTAACTGACGTGCACTGGAAGTGTGCTTATTAAGTTCAGACAACAACTGGGCAAACTCGTCAGAGCGAGGCCGTTTATTCTGCTTTACCTTTGAGGTAATCCACGTATTTACATAAGGATACATTCCAGAAGCAGGTCGAATGAAAACAAATTTCGACTTCCACTCGGTGACGTTCGACGAGAGATCGTCAAGGAAAGTAACACCAGCACGACGACCCAAACAATGGGCGCCTTTGGAAAGACGGTAACCGTAGCAGTAAAAGAAAAACTCGGGAGAAAAGAATTTGAGTATTATTCGAGAAACAACTATGAAGGCTATCATGATGCGAATAGCATTTGGGGAAAACTGATTGATGGGAATATTATACAAATTACTAATCAACAGAAGCTCATCCTGGATAGGGAAGCGGAGACCAAAGACGACTTGATCTATAAAAAATGTGTGACAGCCAGGGGGAGGGTGAGCGAAGTCGTCATTAAGACCAGGGCGACTAACTCCCAATCCGATGGAAGCCCACTAAACCTTCTGAAACCCTCGACTTCGGCTGCAGAGGCATAACAAAACGGATTTAGAACAGCTAATCTAGCTAGGGGACAAGCTATAGATACAGTATTTTGAGAATCGAGAAGAGGAGCAACTATTGGTACAGATACAGGGCTCGTTCTATAAACAGGGATATCTAAGAACCTAAGAGGAATACCTCGGGGAATGAGATCGAGACGAGGAAGATTTCCTCGAGGAGGGCTCTTCACAATGTCGACTAAGCCGCCGTCCAAGAGCGCTTTGTCATGCTGCTCCCAGTCGGCGAAGGAAGCAGTGGCGAGGGGGAGAGAAGAATGGGAAGGCAGCGAAACCATCTTATAGCCGGTCACCTCGACGGAATCAGAACTGGAACCCTCGTCGACAAGATGAGTATAGTCGTTGATCTGCTGACCGAGGGAGCCAGAGAGGGGAGACGAGTCGGAAGCTAAGAAAAGAAAAAGAAGTAGGAGGTTGAAGTTAGTAAAAATTACGAGTTAGAGCTTGTCGGAACAAGCAAAGTCGACTCATGAGTGTCGACGGAAGAAAGAAGGGCATCAATCGACTTAAGAAAGGGACAAAGGAGAAAGGACCACTAAGTCAAGGAAAATCTAACAGGCGAGAAGTCGACCATATGCCAGAAGACGACGACCAGAAGAGAAACCAAAATCCAAGAAAAGTATGCACGTATAAAGATCCAACACAAAAACCCACAAGAAAACCTTCGAAAAACATGAAGAACACACATGAACTTCGAAAGTTCTGGGAATCCAGAAAAAATCAGAGAAAGGGAAAAATTGACAGAAAACCGAAAAGTGAGAAAAGATAGTGTGGCTCAAAACAGCATTTGGAAATTTTTGGGTTTCGTAAAAATAAATTCTCTCAGGTGAGAGTGCGATTCCGTCGAGTGAGGGTTATCTGAGATTCCGTCGGGTGAGGGGATAGATTCCTTAGTGGGTGAGGGCGCAGTAAGACTGTTTGGGAAGAGTGAGTATCATTCATAGGAGGGCGGCAGGGTTAGTGGAGCCGCACACAAAATGGGTGACAGAGAAGAAATAGGAGAGTTTGAGGAGGAGATGGCGAATCGACTAAAAAAATTTTCTTTAGCAGGTGTGGAGTGTGACGTGATTGATATTGCCAACGACGACATCAAGAATAGTGTTGATGAGTGTAAGCGCAGTCTTATGGAGAAGGTTATTGGAAATAGAAGAGCTTCATTGGTTGGGCTGAAACGTACAATGGCCGGCATCTGGAGAATGCAGCAAGGAATGGAGGTTAGAGAAATTAGCTACAACTATTTCCAGTTCATCTTTGAAAACCGATTGGATATGAAGAAGGTCCTGCTGGGAACAAATTAGATTTTCGAAAACCAATACCTAGTGCTTCAGGAGTGGAGGAAAGGCATAAGGGAGACAGATAGTAGTTTCGATGAAGTTAATATGTGGGTCTAGGTTCACAATCTCCCTCTAGAATGGTTGAGTATGGAAGTAGGGCTCAAATTGGGGAAGGTGTTTAGGAAGGTGAAGAATGTGACAATTACAACGGCATTGGGAGCAAGAGGGCGCATTATTAGATTGCTCGCAGCAGTGGATGTTTCTAAGGCTATACCACGATGTACCACCTTGAGGTTGGGTGAGCAATTTATTACAGTTAGCTTTAGATATGAAAGACTGGTCAACCTGTGCTTCTACTGTGGATTCTTAGGGCAAGTGGATAGGGATTGTCTTAGCAAAGAAGAGGACATTGAAAAGGAGGAGATTAGAGTAGGGCAGTATGGAGAGTGGCTTAAGGCAGGGGAGTTTAAGAACTTTGGTAGCCCAGGTCAAACTAGCCAATCCTTTGAGAGGGAGCAGAGGAGATCTGATGAGTAGGACAATACTAAGGATTCCCAGGAGAAAGAAGAGAACCAGCTAGAGAGGAGAGTGACAGGCAAAGAAGTGGTGATGAGAACTGGAGCTGAACATACACCTAAGAACCCAAGCATGGTGGAGTCTAGCTCATCAAGAAAAGACATTGCAGCCTCTCATGGAAGGACTGGGGAGAAGAGTACCAATCTGAGTCAACATATTAATCAACCAATAATGGTGGTGGAACAAGAACCAGTGTGGCCTGAGGAGATGTGTACCGAGCTGCCTAACCAGAGTCTAATGATGGTGCCTATGGGAGTGGAGAGTAAGCTAGAAGTGAGCACATCCTCCAAACAGAAGACTTGGAAGAGATCTGGCAATAAAGTAGGCAGATTACAGAGGAACCAAAGGGAGAGTAAAGGGATCCAATTGCAAGGAATGAAAAGGGGAAGGCAGGGAGGCACAACCCTAATAACTGTGGAGGAGGAGAACTTGGTGGAAGGAACAGAACCAAAGAAGGCAAAAACTAGTCCAAAAAAGGTGGAGAAGAAGGAACAGAACCAAAGAAGGCAAAAAGTAGTCCAAAAAAGGTGGAGAAGGCCAGCCTCAATTGGCCCCAAGGTGACCAATGAAAGCTCTGGTGTGGAATTGTAGAGGCCTGGGTGGGGTCTCTACAATTTCCCAGCTCAAGGAGTCCATTAGACTCCATCACCCACATTTTATATTCTTGTCAGAAACTAAAAATACTAATAAGTTTACTATGACTGTTTGCAAAAATTTGGGATTTGGTGACAGAAATGTAATGGTGGCTCCAAGAGGGCTGAGTGGAGGATTGCTGCTTACATGGGTTCCTGAAGTGGAGATTAAAAATATGAACTATGATGGATACAGCATTGAGGTTGAATTTAGAACTCATTGTAATGAAAGCTTTAGATGGGCTATTTTTGTTTACCTAAGCCCAGATAGAGGGACTAGAGAAATTCAGTGGAGTGAACTAGAGAGGAAGAATGACAAATGGGGGGACAGAGGGTGTATGATTGGTGATTGGAATGATGTTGCTAAGATGGAGGACAAAAGAGGAGGCAGGCAGAGAACTCAAGCAAGCATGAGGGGATTCCAAAATTTTATTGCTGAAATGGGAATGGAAGAGGTGCTCAGAAAGGGATACCACTACACTTGGGGCAATAATAGAGAGAATGAGGGATTTGTTGAGGAGGCACTGGATAAAGCATATGCTTCTTTGGGATGGAGTGAAGAATTCCCACTGACTCAAACTACTGCCTTGTTCAAGAGCTCTTCAGACCATCATATGTTACTATTAGAAGAAGCTCCTGAAAACCAACAGAAGAAGGGTAGATTTTAGCTAGACAAGAGGTGGTTGGGCAGAGCAAGGATTGGTGAGATTATACAATCAGTGTGGGAAGGGCAACAAGGAGGCACACCAATGTACAGCCTGAAAGAGAAAATAAAGAAAACCAGAGTTGCTTTGATTAATTGGGTGTAAAGAGTTCAGAACCAGTGAAAGAGTACATAGACAGAGGTTATCCTTGAAATTGCAAGAGATGAGAGAGGAAGGGGACAAAGAAATTGGGAAGAATGGGATAGGATAAAGAAGGAGTTGGATGATGCTAACAGAAGTGAGAAGCTATTCTGGCAACAAAAAGCAAGAGTGGAATGGCTAAAAGAGGGGGACCACAACACTCATTTTTTCCATGCTTGGGTTACCCAGAGGAGAAGGACAAATGTTATATCTAGGCTGATGACTGAGCAAAACAGTGTTTGTGAGACCAAGGAAGAGATTGATAAACATGTGGAAGACTTTTACTCGAGACTATTTACATCAGAAGGATCAGAGGGGGGTGAAAGGGTTCTGAACTGTGTGCAGTCTTCCATTACTGAAGATGACAATGAGGAGTTGCTTGCTCCTGTTGAAGAAGGAGAAATTAAACAAGCTCTATTCTCCATGAATCCCAGGAAATCTCCTGGTACTGATGGAATGCCGGCCTTATTTTTCCAACATTTCTGGCCATTGATCAGAGAGGACTTGTGCTCAGCCATTTCAAGTTTCTTTCAATCAGGTCAGTTACTCCCATACTGGAATCACACTTTAATTACACTCATCCCTAAATGTGTTGTGCCTGAGAATTTAAGCCAATTCCGGCCTATAAGTTTGTGTGCTGTGGTGTACAAAATAATATCCAAAATCCTGGCTGGAAGATTAAGGAACTGTGTGCATAAATGTGTAAATGAAGCTCAATCAGCATTCTTGCCAGGAAGGCTGTTGACTGACAATGTAGTGATTGCTAATGAAGGGCTTCATTTTCTAAATCGTCACAGAATAGGAAAACATAACTTTATGGCAGTTAAATTAGACATGATGAAGGCTTATGACCGGATTGAGTGGCCATGTATCAGACTTACCATGCTTAAGATGGGTTTTGCCTCTACATTTGTGAAATGGATTATGGAGTGTGTGTCAACAGTGTCCTTCTCTTTCATTATTAATGGATGCACCTCAGGTTATGTTAATGCTCAGAGAGGTCTTAGGCAAGAAGACCCATTGTCTCCTTACTTGTTCATCTTAGTTGCTGAAGTCCTTTCTTCTATGATTGCAAATGAAGTGGATAGAGGGGTTTTCAGGGGAGTGTCTGTGGCTAGAGGGGCACCTATGTTGACTCACTTATTCTTTGCAGATGATTCTTTAGTCTTCTGTAAAGCTACTAAATATCAGGCACATGTGTTATTATCTGTACTCTCTAGATACCAAAGGTTCTCTGGACAAAAAGTGAACACAGCCAAATCATCCATATTCTTTAGCAGGAACACCAGTGATGTGACTCAAAGGGAAGTGTGTAGTGTTTTTCCTGGTATTCAAATTCAGAGGTCAACCAGATATTTTGGCATGCCTCTTGGTATTGGGAGAACAAAGAAAGAAGTGTTTGGTGTGACTGAAGCTGTGAGGAAAAGAGTAGTCAGCTGGAAGAACAAGTACCTTTCCTCTGCAGGGAAGGAAGTATTGATTAAAGCAGTGCTCAATGCTCTACCCTTGTTTGTTATGTCTTGTTACAAACTGCTGGCTAGCATTTGTAAAGAAGTGAGCAGCATTTTTGCCAAATTCTGGTGGGTAGTGGAGGGGAAATGAACAAAGGGGTGCACTGGAAGAGATGGGAACTCCTTACACTGGCAAAATACAAAGGTGGATTGGGATTTAAGGAAGTGGGGCTGTTCAATGAGGCAATGCTGGTCAAGCAGCTCTGGAGGGTAGTCACTCAACCCCAACTACTTATGAGTAAAATCATCAAATGCAGGTACTTCCCTAAATCATCTATTTTTGAAGCTAAGTTGAATCAGAATTCTTCCTGGATGTGGAGATCATGGTGGAAAGTGAGGGGGTTGTTGAGGGAGGGTTTGTAGGTGGAAATTAAAGATGGAGCTTCGGTTAAACTTAGTGACTATAATTGGGTGCCAGGCATTAGAGGCAGGGGAATCCACTTAAAGGAAGGTGTTGTTGGGGAAGACATAACTGTCCAGGAACTGATTGATGGCAACAGCAACAGATGGAATACACAAAGGGTGAGAGATTTAATTGCACAGGAGGATTATGATGCTATTCTGCAAATTCAGGGAATTGATTTATTGGTGAGTGATAAGTGGAGATGGGAGATAGGTGTGCAGGGCAGGTTCTCAGTATCATCTTCATATGCCTTTCTTCGTCATAAGAAGGTCATTGCTATGGATCTACCTTAGGGAAGTAGCACTGGTAGGAGGAATCAGAAGATCAGACAGAGAAGCTGGGGTCTGCAGGTGAAAAGCAAACTAAAACATTTCTTATGGAAGTGTGTTAGTGGAGCTTTACCAGTGAGTGTTAACCTTAGAAGGAGAGGGATTGAGCTTGATGTGGTTTGTAGATGCTGTGGAGAAGCTGAGGAAACAGTGGAACATGTTCTACTTCATTGCAGGAGAGCTAAAAAGGTGTGGCAGCAACCTCAGGTTAATTGGGATGGTTTAGAGGCTGAAGGGAGCAGATTTGAGGATTGGTGGGGATCAGTGTGCTCAATCAGGAATGTAGCTGTGAATGAAGCAAGAATAGAACTCACAACCTACATCCTATGGTGGCTGTGGAAATCGAGGAACTTGTGGGTGTTTGAAGGAGAATGGAGACCAATTTCTGGCATTGTGAAAGGGGCATGGACTGAGTGGCAAGAATCACAAGCAATGAAGAGGTGCAGCAGAGTCAGAGTGACATAGATAGGTCTGCTTTGCAGTTCAGTGTCTTAGTTTATTCTGTTTTGTTGCACTTATGTCTGTATTCTTTATCTGTAGATGTGATTCTTGGGTGCATATCCCATTGGAGGGTTCAGAAGCTTGTTTCTGCCTTTGATGGTGATTAGTCATGATAGACTGTTATTTAGTTTGTAGCCTACCAAGTGTGGTGGTGCTCCCTGGCTTAGCCTTCGGCTTTTATCTTGTTGTTGTCAAAGAACTTTGTGTTTGATTTTGTTTGAATGGAGACATTTCTATCGTTAGAAGAAAAAAAAATAAAAGATAGTGAACTTACACATAATGGCTTATTGGAGCGTGACTCTGAAAGGGCGTGAGGTAGCCGGAAACGAAGAACGCCGGTGGAGATGAAGCACGAAGAACGCCGGAAAGCTTGAAGGATCTGAGAGCAAGGAGTTTGGGGAATGCGAAAAGTGGTTTCTTGAGAGATTGAGGTACATTTATATGAGATGGTGACGGGTGTGGACCGTTGGATCATCAAGAGAACCAACGACCCTGATGGAGCACGGAATTCGAAGAGTCGGCGATGGAGATGACGCGCGTCACTTTAGGGTTTTGAAATTTGAAATTCGAAATGGGTCTGTCAGAGTGTCAGGCTTATCCAAAAAGCAATCATGAGATTGAGGTGCGCCCTAATCAATTGACGAGACGAGTTGTAGAAGGGGCCAATACGAGCAAGACTGGTAGGAAAGCGACACAATTATACTTCACCAAATTCACTCTTAAGCAGTCGACTGCTTAGAGTAATTTTTGGGGGGGGACTAGATGATATAGCCACATAAGGATAACCCCCGGTTCAGAGGCTCCCTACTCGACCTATGGCCCACTCGAACAACTCGCATGTCGACACGACTCTGTCGACGTGCTCAAATCGACTTCCCTAAAGTCGATTCTACCAAGAGCAACCGAGAAGAGGCAGAAATTGGTCTAGTCGACTCTCGCAAGTCGACCTTAGTCTATCGACTTTCACTAGTCGACATCAATGGAAGAAGGACAACAGGAGCATAACGCCTGGGCATCCCAGTATCCTTAGTCGACTTCCATTAGTCGACTCCACTATGACGACTCTCTAAAGACGACTTCACCACAGAGTTAAACCAAGCGTAGCCTCCGAAATCGCACATATTCATAAGTCGACCTCTTAACTCTCGAGGTCGATCTCGAGGATCAAAGCAGTGAAGACGATTCACTACACTTGCAACATATCCGAAGCTCTACACATTACAAAGGATGAGAAGGAATCTCGTGATGACTCAGCAACAAGGGGAGACGAATCGCCCAGGGCATTTTGGACCTTATAGGTCCACCGACTTGGGCATTTTGGGCACTTCAAGTAAGTATCCACTCCTATATAAAGGAGGTGAGGTAACCCAAACCCTAACTCTCATTCATTCTCATTCTCCCCCATAGCTGCTGCGCAGCATCTCTTCATCACTCTCATACTGACTTGAGCGTCGGAGGCTCTACGCCGGAAACACCTCCGGTGTTGAGTTTTTGCAGGAATCTCGCGGTCTAGTAACGATTGGGAAGCGGTTCAAGCAGATCTGAGCTCACAACAACCGGTTTACTCCAGATCCGGAAGTAGACGCATCAAATACTAATTTTTGTAATTTTGAATTTAATATATATTCAATGTGTAAGTGAAATCTAATATCATTATATTTGCTCAAGTTTTTTAACATACTGATTGGATTCCATTATTTCTATGTATTACTTTTTCTAGATTTCTTACTTTGTTTATTTAATTTTATTTACAATACTTATTTACAAATATGCTAAATGATTTTAATATAGGTATCGTAGATATGTTAGGTAATTGTAAATATAAATGATTTTAAAATCACATGCTCATATTGACATTTCAAATCGTAAATATATTTATATATATGCATATAACAATTTTTTATATAACATTTTATTTTATTTTGAAAAATTATTACTGAAAATTAATATAAATGCACTAAAAAAACATTTTTGTTCAAAATAAAAACAATATCGAAGACTTAAAAAAGTGATTGATTTTTTAAAATCTTTCATCACATTTTTGTATATAAAATTTACGTTCAACATTCATATAGGAAAAAAATGGTTCGGTATTAAAACAAAGGGAGATGTAGCTCAACAGTATTATCATCTGGCTTTGAGTATGACTTTTGGGGATCGAAATCCCGCATCTCCAAATCTATATATATATTTTTTTTTTTGTAATTTACAAACTAATACTATTTTTTTAATTTTTAATTTAATATATATTCAATGTGTAAGTGAAATCTACTATTGTTATATTTGCTCAAGTTCTTTCACATAGTGATCGGATTCCATCTTTTCTATTTATTACTTTTTCCAGATTTTTCACTTTGTTTATTTAATTTTATTTGCAATACTAATTTACAAATATGCTAAATGATTTTAATATATGTATCGTAGATATGTTAGGTAATTGTAAATATAAATGATTTTAAAATCACATGTTCATATTGACATTTCACATCGTAAATATATTTATATATATGCATATAACAATTTTTTATATAACATTTTATTTTATTTTGAAATTTTTTTTACTGCAAATTAATATAAACGCACTAAAAATACATTTTTGTTCAAAATAAAAGAAATATCGAAGACTTAAAAAAGTGATTGATTTTTTAAAACTTTATTTTTTAAAATCTTTCATCACATTTTTTTATATTAAACTTATTTTCAACATTCATATAGGAAAAAAATTGTTTGCTATGAAAACAAAGGCAGTTGTAGTTCAACGGTACTATAATCTGGATTTGAATATGACATTCGGGGATTGAAACCCCGCATCTCCAAATATATATATATTTTGTTTTTAGTAATTTATAAACTAACACTATTTTTGTTAATTTTGAATTTAATATATATTCAATGTGTAAGTGAAATCTAATATCGTTATATTTGCTCAAGTTTTTTAACATAGTGATTGGATTCCATCTTTTCTATGTATTACTTTTTCTAGATTTTTTACTTTGTTTATTTAATTTTATTTACAATACTTATTTACAAATATGCTAAATGATTTTAATATAGGTATCGTAGATATGTTAGGTAATTGTAAATATAAATAATTTTAAAATCACATGCTCATATTGACATTTCAGATCGTAAATATATTTATATATATGCATATAACAATTTTTTTATATAATTTATTTTGAAAAATTATTACTGCAAATTAATATAAATGCACTAAGAAAACATTTTTGTTCAAAATAAAAACAATATCGAAGACTTAAAAAAGTGATTGATTTTTTAAAATCTTTCATCACATTTTTGTTTATAAAATTTACGTTCAACATTCATATAGGAAAGAAATTGTTCGGTATTAAAACAAAGAGAGATGTAGCTCAACAGTCATTTGGCTTTGAGTATGACTTTCGGGGATCGAAATCCCGCATCTCCAAATATATATTTTTTTTTTTGTAATTTACAAACTAATACTAATTTTTGTAATTTTGAATTTAATATATATTCAATGTGTAAGTGAAATCTTATATCGTTATATTTGCTCAAGTTTTTTAACATGGTGATTGGATTCCATCTTTTCTATGTATTACTTTTTCTAGATTTTTTACTTTGTTTATTTAATTTTATTTACAATACTTATTTACAAATATGCTAAATGATTTTAATATAGGTATCGTAGATATGTTAGGTAATTGTAAATATAAATGATTTTAAAATCACATGCTCATATTGACATTTCAGATCGTAAATATATATATATATATGCATATAACAATTTTTTATATAACATTTTATTTTGAAAAATTAATACTGAAAATTAATATAAATGCACTAAAAACACATTTTTGTTCAAAATAAAAACAATATCGAAGACTTAAAAAAGTGATTCATTTTTTAAAATCTTTCATCACTTTTTTGTATATAAAATTTACGTTCAACATTCATATAGGAAAAAAATTGTTCGGTATTAAAACAAAGGGAGATGTAGCTCAACAGTATTATCATCTGCTTTGAGTATGACTTTCGGGGATCGAAATCCCGCATCTCCAAATATATATATATATTTTTTTTGTAATTTACAAACTAATACTATTTAATGTGTAAGTGAAATCTAATATCGTTATATTTGCTCAAGTTTTTTCACATAGTGATCGGATTTCATCTTTTCTATTTATTACTTTTTCCAGATTTTTCACTTTGATTATTTAATTTTATTTGCAATACTTATTTACATATATGCTAAATGATTTTAATATAGGTATCGTAGATATGTTAGGTAATTGTAAATATAAATGATTTTAAAATCACATGTTCATATTGACATTTCACATCGTAAATATATTTATATATATGCATATTATATATAACATTTTATTTTATTTTGAAAAATTATTACTACAAATTAATATAAATGCACTAAAAATACATTTTTGTTCAAAATAAAAGCAATATCGAAGACTTAAAAAAGTGATTGATTTTTTAAAACTTTATTGTTTAAAAATCTTTCATCACATTTTTTTTATATTAAATTTATTTTCAACATTCATATATGAAAAAAATCGTTTGGTATTAAAATAAAGGGAGATGTAGTTCAACGGTATTATCATTTGGATTTGAATATGACATTCGGGGATTGAAACCCCGCATCTCCAAATATATATATATATATATATATATATATATATATATATATATATATTTGTCTTTAGTAATTTTCAAACTAACAGTATTTTTTGTAATTTTGAATTTAATATATATTCAATGTGTAATTGAAATCTAATATCGTTATATTTGCTCAAGTTTTTAACATAGTAATTGGATTCCATCTTTTCTATGTATTACTTTTTCCAGATTTTTTACATTGTTGATTTAATTTTATTTGCAATACTTATTTACAAATATGCTAAATGATTTTAATATAGGTAACATAGATATGTTAGGTAATTGTAAATATAAATGATTTTAAAATCACATGCTCATATTGACATTTCACATCGTAAATATATGTATATATAAGTGTATAACAATTTTTTATATAACATTTTATTTTATTTTGAAAAATTATTACTACAAATTAATATAAATGCACTAAAAATATATTTTAGTGCAAAATAAAAACAATGTCGAAGACTTAAAAAAGTGATTGATTTTTTAAAACTTTATTTTTTAAAATCTTTCATCACATTTTTTTATATTAAATTTATTTTAAAATAATGGAACATGTAGCTCAACGGTATTATCATCTGGTATTGAGTATGACATTCGGGGATCGAAACACCGCATCTCCAAATATATATATTATTATAATTTATAATCTAATACCTTTTTTGTAATTTTGAATTTAATATATATTCAATGTGTAAGTGAAATCTAATATCGTTATATTTGCTCAAGTTTTTTCACATAGTGATCGGATTCCATCTTTTCTATTTATTACTTTTTCCAGATTTTTCACTTTGTTTATTTAATTTTATTTGCAATACTTATTATTTACAAATATGCTAAATGATTTTAATATAGGTAAAGTAATTATGTTAGGTAATTGTAAATATAAATGATTTTAAAATCACATGCTCATATTGACATTTCACATTGTAAATATCTTTATATATATGCATATAACAATTATTTATATAACATTTTATTTTATTTTGAAAAATTATTACTGCAAATTAATATAAATGCGCTCAAACTACATTTTAGTTCAAAATAAAAACAATGTCGAAGACTTGAAAAAGTGATTGATTTTTTAAACTCTTTCATCACATTTTTTTATATTAAATTTATGTTCAACATTCATATAGAAAAAAATTCGGTTGGTATTAAAACAAAGGGAGATGTAGCTCAACGATATTACCATCTGGATTTGAGTATGACATTCGGGGATCGAAACCCCACATCTCCAAATATACATGTTTTTTGTAATTTATAATCTAATACTTTTTTTATAATTTTGAATTCAATATATATTCAATGTGTAAGTGAAATCTAATATCGTTATATTTGCTCAAGTTTTTTCACATAGTGATCGGATTCCATCTTTTCTATTTATTACTTTTTCCAGATTATTCACTTTGTTTATTTAATTTTATTTGCAATACTTATTATTTACAAATATTCTAAATGATTTTAATATAGGTAAAGTAGTTATGTTAGGTAATTGTAAATATAAATGATTTTAAAATCACATGCTCATATTGACATTTCACATTGTAAATATATTTATATATATGCATATAACAATTTTTTATATAACATTTTATTTTATTTTGAAAAATTATTACTGCAAATTAATATAAATGCACTAAAACTACATTTTAGTTCAAAATAAAAACAATGTCGAAGACTTAAAAAAGTGATTGTTTTTTTAAAACTTTATTTTTTAAAATCTTTCACCACATTTTTTATATTAAATTTATGTTCAACATTCATATAGGAAAAAAAATCGGTTGGTATTAAAACAAAGGGAGATGTATCTCAACAGTATTATCATCGGGCTTTGATTATAACATTCGGGGATCGAAACTCGCATCTCCAAATATATTTTTTTTGTAATTTACAATCTAATACTATTTTTTGTAATTTTGAATTTAATGTATGTTCAATGTGTTAGTGACATCTAATATCGTGATATTTGCTCAAATTTTCACATAGTGATCGGATTCCATCTTTTCTATTTATTACTTTTTCCAGATTTTTCACTTTGTTTATTTAGTTTTATTTGCAATACTTATTATTTACAAATATGCTAAATGATTTTTATATAGGTAAAGTAGATATGTTAGGTAATTGTAAATATAAATGATTTTAAAATCACATGCTCATATTGACATTTTACATCGTAAATATATTTATATATATTCATATAACAACTTTTTACATAACATTTTATTTTTTTTAAAAAAAATTATTACTGCAAATTAATATAAATGCATTAAAAATACATTTTAGTGCAAAATAAAAACAACGTCGAAGACTTAAAAAAGTGTTTGATTTTTTTTTTTTAAATATTTCATCCTTTTTTTTTATATTAAATTTATGTTTAACATTCATATAGGAAAAAAATTGTTTAGTATAAAACAAAGGGAGATGTAGGTCAACGGTATTATCATCTTGCTTTTTTTTTTTTTTTGTAATTTACAAACTAATACTTTTTTTTGTAATTTTGAATTTAATATATATTCAATGTGTAAGTCAAATCTAATATCGTTATATTTGCTCAACGTTTTTCACTATGTGATCAGATTCCATCTTTTCTATTTATTACTTTTTCCATATTTTCACTTTGTTTATTTAATTTTATTTGAAATACTTATTTACATGTATGCGAAATGATTTTAATATAGGTATCGTGGATATGTTAGGTAATTGTAAATATAAATGATTTTAAAATCAGATGCTCATATTGACATTTCACATTGTAAATAGATTTATATATATGCATGTAACAATTTTCTATATAACATTTTATTTTATTTTGAATAATTATTAGTGCAAATTAATATAAATGCACTAAAAATACATTTTAATTCAAAATAAAAACAATGTCGAAGACTTAAAAAGTGATTTTTTTTTTAACTTTATATTTTAAAATCTTTCATCACATTTTTCTATATTAAATTCATGTTCAACATTCATATAGGAAAAAAATCGGTTGGTATTAAAACAAAGGGAGATGTAGGTCAACAGTATTATCATCGGGCTTTGATTATAATATTCGGGGTTCGAAACCCGCATCTCCAAATATATATATATTTTTTTTAATTTACAATCAGAATACTATTTTTTGTAATTTTTAATTTAATATATGTTCAATGTGTTAGTGACATCTAATATTGTTATATTTGTTCAAGTTTTTCACATAGTGATCGGATTCTATCTTTTTTATTTATTACTTTTTCTAGATTTTTCACTTTGTTTATTTAATTTTATTTGCAATACTTATTATTTTCGAATATGCGAAATGATTTTAATATAGGTATCGTGGATATGTTAGGTAATTGTAAATATAAATGATTTTAAAATCAGATGCTCATATTGACATTTCACATTGTAAATAGATTTATATATATGCATGTAACAATTTTCTATATAACATTTTATTTTATTTTGAAAAATTATTAGTGCAAATTAATATAAATGCACTAAAAATACATTTTAATTCAAAATAAAAACAATGTCGAAGACTTAAAAAGTGATTTTTTTTTTTAACTTTATTTTTTAAAATCTTTCATCACATTTTTCTATATTAAATTCATGTTCAACATTCATATAGGAAAAAAATCGGTTGGTATTAAAACAAAGGGAGATGTAGGTCAACAGTATTATCATCGGGCTTTGATTATAATATTCGGGGTTCGAAACCCGCATCTCCAAATATATATATTTTTTTTTTAATTTACAATCAAAATACTATTTTTTGTAATTTTTAATTTAATATATGTTCAATGTGTTAGTGACATCTAATATTGTTATATTTGTTCAAGTTTTTCACATGGTGATCGGATTCTATCTTTTTTATTTATTACTTTTTCTAGATTTTTCACTTTGTTTATTTAATTTTATTTGCAATACTTATTATTTTCGAATATGCTAAATGATTTTAATATATGTAACGTAGTTATGTCAGGTAATTGTAAATATAAATGATTTTAAAATCACATGCTCATATTGACATTTTACATCTTAAATATATTTATATATATTCATATAACAAATTTTTACATAACATTTTATTTTATTCTGAAAAATTATTACTGCAAATTAATATAAATGAATTAAAAATACATTTTAGTGAAAAATAAAAACAATGTCGAAGACTTAAAAAGTGATTTTTTTTTAACTTTATTTTTTTAAAATCTTTCATCACATTTTTCTATATTAAATTCATGTTCAACATTCATATAGGAAAAAAATCGGTTGGTATTAAAACAAAGGGAGATGTAGGTCAACAGTATTATCATCGGGCTTTGATTATAATATTCGGGGTTCGAAACCCGCATCTCCAAATATATATCTAATATTGTTATATTTGTTCAAGTTTTTCACATAGTGATCGGATTCTATCTTTTTTATTTATTACTTTTTTTAGATTTTTCTCTTTGTTTATTTAATTTTATTTGCAATACTTATTATTTTCGAATATGCTAAATGATTTTAATATATGTAACGTAGTTATGTTAGGTAATTGTAAATATAAATGATTTTAAAATCACATGCTCATGTTGACATTTTACATCTTAAATATATTTATATATATTCATATAACAAATTTTTACATAACATTTTATTTTATTCTGAAAAATTATTACTGCAAATTAATATAAATGAATTAAAAATACATTTTAGTGCAAAATAAAAACAATGTCGAAGGCTTAAAAAGTGATTGATTTTTTAAAACTTTATTTTTTAAAATATTTCATCACAGGTTTTTATATTAAATTTATGTTTAACATTCATATAGGAAGAAAATCATTTAGTATAAAACAAAGGGAAATGTAGCTCAACGCTAATATCATTTGGCTTTGAGTATTACATTCGAGGATCGAAACCCCGCAACTCCAAATATATATTTTTTTTTTTTATAATTTACAAACTAATACTTTTTTTTGTAATTTTGAATTTAATATATATTCAATGTGTAAGTGAAATCTAATATCGTTATATTTGCTCAACGTTTTTCACATAGTGATCAGATTCCATCTTTTCTATTTATTACTTTTTCCAGATTTTTCGCTTTGTTTATTTAATTTTATTTGAAATACGTTTTTACATGTATGCGAAATGATTTTAATATAGGTATCGTGGATATGTTAGGTAATTGTAAATATAAATGACTTTAAAATCACATGCACATATTGACATTTCACATTGTAAATATATTTATATATATGCATGTAACAATTTTTTATATAACATTTTATTTTATTTTGAAAAATTATTACTGCAAATTAATATAAATGCACTAAAATACATTTAGTTCAAAATAAAAACAATGTCTTTTTTTTTTTTTTCCCGAAACGATAGATGTACTATATTAATAAAACCGCACAAAGTGCGAAGAGAAAGCAGCCAAAGGCTGAATAGTACAACCAAAGACTAGAAAACTGGGAGGCAGATCCAGAGATCGCCTAAAGCCGACCCCAACGGGGTAATACTCGGAGAAAAACACAAAAAACAACAAAAAACACAACCACACTAAATCAACTACACAAACAAAACTAAAACAAGACCCCAACAGGGTAATACCCGAGTGTCGGACCCCCACGGAGTAATAGATTTGACACCCGGGCGCACAGAGGCCAACGGGCCCAAACCTAAAACACATCGACAAACACAAACACAAAAACAAACACTAAACGAGAACAACATTCCAATCTACTAAAAAAACAAAGAAGGAAAAACACAGCTAAATAAATAAGGCCCTTCCACAGCAAGTCAACCAGCTCGAACCAATGGAGAACGGTCAATATTAGAGGATAATCCAAGTCCAGGGACGGCTCCCGAAACTGCCACAAGGCCTATACAAGAAGTCGAGCCCGAACACAAACCAACTCCAAAGCAACCCGCTTCAACCGGGAGGACAACCGAACACACACCTACTCTAGCACAATGTCGAAGACTTAAAAAAGTGATTGATTTTTTTTAAACTTTATTTTTAAAAATATTTCATCACATTTTTTTATATTAAATTTATGTTTCATATTCATATAGGAAAAAAATCGTTTAGTATAAATCAAAGGGAGATGTAGCTCAACGGCATTATCATCTGGCTTTGAGTATGACATTCGGGGATCGAACCCCCGCATCTCCAAATATATATATATATTTTTTTATTTTATAATTTACAAACTAATACATTTTTTTTTTAATTTTGAATTTAATATATATTCAATGTGTAAGTGAAATCTAATATCGTTATATTTGCTCAACGTTTTTCACATAGTGATCAGATTCCATCTTTTCTATTTATTACTTTTTCCAGATATTTCACTTTGTTTATTTAATTTTATTTGAAATACTTATTTACATGTATGCGAAATGATTTTAATATGGGTATGGTGGATATGTTAGGTAATTGTAAATATAAATGATTTGAAAATCACATGCTCATATTGACATTTCACATTGTAAATATATTTATATATATGCATATAACAATTTTTAATATAACATTTTATTTTATTTTAAAAATTTATTACTGCAAATTAATATAAATGCACTAAAAATACATTTTAGTTCAAAATAAAAACAATGTCGAAGACTTAAAAAAGTGATTGTTTTTTTAAAACTTTATTTTTTAAAATATTTCATCACATTTTTTTATATTAAATTTATGTTCAACATTCATATAGGAAAAAAAATCGGTTGGTATTAAAACAAAGGGAGATGTAGCTCAATGGTATTATCATCTGGTATTGAGTATGACATTCGAGGATCGAAACCCCGCATCTCCAAATATATATATTTTTATAATTTATAATCTAATACTTTTTTTGTAATTTTGAATTTAATATATATTCAATGTGTAAGTGAAATCTAATATCGTTATATTTGCTCAAGTTTTTTCACATAATGATCGGATTCCATCTTTTCTATTTATTACTTTTTCCAGATATTTCACTTTGTTTATTTAATTTTATTTGCGATACTTATTTACAAGTATGCTAAATGATTTTAATATAGGTATCGTGGATATGTTTGGTAATTGTAAATATAAATAATTTTAAAATCACATGCTCATATTGACATTTCACATTGTAAATATATTTATATATATATGCATATAACAGTTTTTTATATAACATTTTATTTTATTTTGAAAAATATTACTGCAACTTCATATAAATGGACTAAAACTACATTTTAGTTCAAAATAAAAACAATGTCGAAGACTTTAAAAAGTGAATGTTTTTTTAAAACATTACTTTTTAAAATCTTTCACCACATTTTTTTATATTAAATTCATGTTCAACATTCATATAGGAAAAAAATCGGTTGGTATTAAAAAAAAGGGAGATGTAGCTCAACAGTATTATTATCGGGCTTTGATTATAACATTCGGGGATCGAAACCCGCATCTCCAAATATATTTTTTTTTTTGTAATTTACAGTCTAATACTATTTTTTGTAATTTTGAATTTAATATATGTTCAATGTGTTAGTGACATGTAATATCGTTATATTTGCTCAAGTTTTTCACATAGTGATCGAATTCCATCTTTTCTATTTATTACTTTTTCCAGATTTTTCACTTTGTTTATTTAATTTTATTTGCAATACTTACTATTTACAAATATGCTAAATGATTTTAATATAGGTAACGTAGTTATGTTAGGTAATTGTAAATATAAATGATTTTAAAATCACATGCTCATATTGACATTTTACATCGCAAATATATTTATATACATTCATATAACAACTTTTTACATAACATTTTATTTTATTTTGAAAAATTATTACTGCAAATTAATATAAAGCACTAAAAATACATTTTAGTTCAAATTAAAAACAATGTTGAAGACTTAAAAAGTGATTGTTTTTTTAAAGCTTTATTTCTTAAAATATTTCATCACAGGTTTTTATATTAAATTTATGTTCAACATTCATATAGGAAGAAAATCGTTTAGTATAACACAAAGGGAAATGTAGCTCAACGGTATTATCAATTGGCTTTGAGTATGACATTCGAGGATCGAACCCCCGCATCTCCAAATATATATATATATATATATATATATATATATATTTTGTAATTTACAAACTAACTAGTACGTAACCCGTGCGATGCACGGGATGTAAAATTTGACAGAATAATATAACCTCACGTGCATTAGGATCGAAATTGAAATCATTAAAATACATGGAAACATTATTGAATCATAAAAAGTTCGGTAACAATCATATATTATTAAAAACTTCCTTGTACACAACATTATGAGTTTGATTATTTGGTAACTCCTCATTATCACAAACTGATATTTTCAACCCCCTTCTATTATTTACACGCAAAGCAGCAACATATAATTGGCCGTGACTAAAAACGGGTTTCTTCAGGAAAAGACCAACGTGCGATAAAGATTGTCCCTGACTCTTATTAATGGTCATGGCATAGGAAACCATAAGTGGGAACTGCCGCCGCTGGAATTTAAATGGAACCCTAGTATCGGATGGAGTGATATTCATCCTAGGAATCAAGGCCTTCTTGCCAGCATGATCTCCTGTCAATATCTTGCATTCGAGGACATGAGTAGATAGTTTAGTCACAACCAATCGAGTCCCATTGCACAGTCCCATAGAATGGTCCATATTGCGCAACAACATTACCGGAGTTCCTATCTTCAGGTGCAACTCATGGTTGGGAGTACCAGAACACTTGATGCTATTCAAGAATTCTGGCGTGTGGAGATCTGCCAAGAAATCATTTCCGGAATCCGCCTTAGAAGTACTGTCCGAGCCCAAGTACGTACGACCTTCAGAAGAATTCAACTCGGACATGTATTGGTTGATGGACTCAACAACCTCCAACGTGGGAGCTAATATTGCCCTATCCTTCAAATAACTCGGATCGTCAGTTGCGTTTTTGAACATTGGATAGGTACTTTCTACAATCGTAGCAATTGGATCATCTGAGGGATCCAATCTTATATCATCTGGAATATCGATTGCAGCACAACCATCATTTGGTCCTCCTATAGTACCATCTCCAATACTCGCAATCCAATCCGCAAATGCAGCCACCTCGACACGCTCTTCAGAATCAGAAATGCTATGAAGACGCATGTTTTTGGTAAGCCGGAGCACAGTACAGTCCGTCCAAATACTGGATGCATTAATAGTCGCATTGACAATGTCCTGACGGCTACCCTTTGGAATGACTGGAAGAATTTGTCTGAAGTCTCCACCAAAAACAATCGGTTTGCCTCCAAAGGGCTTGCTACTATTCAAAAGGTCAACTGCGCCCATTATAGCCTGCAGTGATGTCTGAACTGCTTCAAAGCAATATTTGTGCATCATCGGCGCCTCGTCCCATATGATTAGAGAGCAACGAATTATTAGTTCCGCAAGAGGACTTGCCTGATTGATATCACACGACGAATTTTCATGAATACTCAACGGTATACGAAATCGAGAATGTGCAGTTCTTCCACCGGGCAATAAAAGCGATGCAATTCCACTCGACGCTACGCATAGAACAATTTGATCCTTCGACCGTAACGCCGCAGACAGAGTCCTCCACAAGTAGGTTTTCCCAGTACCACCATAACCGTATACAAAAAATACTCCACCAACTCCTGAATCAACAACGGACATAATTCTTGAATAAACACTTTTCTGCTCATCAGTCATTCTCCGAATAAGGGATTCGTGCTCCACAGCCATTTCCTCTCGATCGTAATTAAGCTCATCCAATATAAGGCGGTTTGAAGTGTTATGCATACTATCTCTGTCCGGATAAGGCATGGATGAATAATCACGAAGACTTGCGCCTTGAATTCGCAACATAGTCTCAATCTCAGCAAGTGTCAGATTCTTGATAGCATCTTCACTGAGCCGCAAATCTAAAATATTTTAAATATAGATGCAAAAATTATAATTGATAATAAATATAAATATAAAGATTAATTGAAAATATATAAAAAGAATATTTACCATCGTTATTGAACAATCTTCGTTGTCTATATAAAACGTCATCAGATAAAAATATCCAGCAATGTTGCCATACGTCATCTGGTCTACCCATAGAACCGAAAACCAACAATGACACAAACATACGCCTAAGAGACTCCGCAGATGCCCAGTGACTTGCTTCGGTTATACCGTCTATGAACTCTTTGTCGTCATCCAACAATCCGTGTTCGTAGCAAGCATCTCTATAATTAAGATACTGAGTTTTGCCAACTTTCATGTAGTCCTGGTGGCATGTACAACCGCGAACAACAGTTAATAGACATCTCAAATAGTAGTTATCTCCGCAGCCAGGGTTCACGTAGTGTAGGCGGCCTATTGTACCATCTTCCCTTTTTCTAGGCCTCCACTCTCTGTCGGTTGCGTCCCAAACAAATTTAGACGGTGCCTCAACATAAGTAAGTTGTCGAGCCGCTGGGTAAATCTTATTCGCCTCGAACCATGCAAGGAATTGGCTCTCATTGACAGTTGGTTTGTTCAAAACATCCTCTAAGTCATCATCATCTTCGAAAATAATGTTCTGCTGCCCTTCAAGATGGAAACTCAATCGTTGTACTGCAGGCCTCTTGTACTGCAACTCAAAACCAAGCAACCTCCAAGCAGCTTCACAGGAGGACACATAACGACAATCATAGTACATGTTAATCTCATCCAAAGGTTTTTCAACATCTCCATCTCCAGAACTCTGATAGAATGAGGCAGTTACACGATCATTTCCTTTGTTAACATACTTGAATAAATACTTTATGGATCGTGATTGATTGCACCACTCAACGTTAACATGCGCTCCATATTTCATCAACAAACGACGATTGTGAGGCACAACATAACCATTATTGAGAACGACACCGTTCTTCTCAATATGCTTACCATCATCTCGACGCCTGTACCGTGGATACCCTTCCTCATCTACAGTAGTTGAATCGACAAACTTTTTCGGAAATCGTTTGCTGCATGTGCCATTGACCATGCTCGGTGAGTTTGGACGTGCTGCACCACACGGTCCGTGCATCATATGATCCCTTACAGCTTCATAATACATCGGATCGGACGTCTCAACCGGTATCTTAGCAGATATTATTCTATCAAGGTCAGACGGGTCGGGAAACTTATTCTCCTTGGCAAGGAAAAGCAGTATGTGAACGTGCGGCAATCCACGCTTTTGGAATTCAATGGTGTAAACAACTGAAATATATGCAAATAACAGACATTAATAAATCATGTAGTAAATATAATTAATACTTGATTAATATTTAAAATTTTAAAAAGCATTAAGTATTAAATTAATGCAAAAAAACATAATTAAAGAAAATGTTTCACCTGCAATAACCTTTCCAAATATTTTTTTCTCACGAAAATCCTTTATCACCTGCTTAAGTTTTGCCCTAAACACTCTGCAAATGATATCTGGTTGGTCCTCAGCACGCAATTTCCTCGGTTCAAGAAAACGACTAATCTCCGGCCAGTTTGGATTGCAAGTAAAAGTGATGAACAAATCAGGATATCCAGCCCATCTACAAATTGCCATTGCATCCTGGTAATTTTGTATCATATTTCTTGGACCTCCAGTGAATGAAGAAGGGAGAATAATACGTTTTCCTCGGGAGCTGGGATCAATATCGCCACGCAGCACAGCGTCCGCCAAACCCTTATACATCTCACAACGAAGCTTTTTCTGATTACAGCGAATATATCGCAATCTCGATGATTCCACCATTGTATAAGCGTCAACTACAAATTGTTGAAATAGCCTTCGAGCAGAAAGAATTGTCCGTGGCTCACACTCCCTATCATGCATACGATATGCAAAATACTCCCTGCAACTCACGTGTTTTCTACCTTTTTCAGTATCTGCTTTAATAGCAGAAAATGGAATGTCTTCCCTATAGCCATCCTCTCCGTAAGGCAATAACAGTGGATATTGTAAAGGCAAATACGAAGCATTTAGTTCGTTTATCCGTTGTAGACGGCCACTCTTCGACTCAACTAAAATATCCCTTTCACCTAGAGACTGATCGAAATCACCAACAATCAAAGCAGCAACTTCAGAGCTTGAGGGTAGATTATATCGTTTGGCATCATTGTATCTCTTTCCTATTAGACGGATTCTAACATCATGCTGACCATGATTCTTAATTCTGTCTCGAGCCATACAAAATGACTTTACCAGCTCGTTATCGTTGTCTAACATTTCCTTCAACCCAACAATAATATCCTCGTGCAAGTTGTTATCAACATCTGTTTGCCTAAAAAAAATAATAATAATAAGAATAAATAAAAATAAAATTATTTATAAAATTAAGAATATTGGGTAATCAATAGTCATAAAGTATAAAGTACAAACCTCACGACATTCATTCTATTTGAAATCTCATTTTCAGTATCATATATGTACAACTGTGCAAACTTTGGAGTTGAACCGTCTGAAGGAAGCAAACTGCCCATAAGATGATAATTTTGGCCATGAAGGGTAAAAACAGGTGGTCCAGTACCACGGTTAACAGATCCATCAACTTTTCCCCCAAATGACGTAAAGGCAAACATGCTATTGTAAGATCTGATGTTATCCTGAAAATGCTTGCTTCTACGACTATCTCCGAAGAGCATTTCATTCAAAAAACTGGGCGGATCTTTCAGTACCGGAAGTTGTACAATGCCATTTTGGCAACAACCGCCGTAATCTGGTATATTTTTATTTTTCTCAGTAATTTTCTTCTCTGGTACCCAAAAAAGTGCTCCACAATACTGGCAAGTCAATATTGCATCACCCATATCCCAATATTCTGCAAGAGTTTATTAATTTTAAAAGTATTCCATGAATTAAGTGATCTATTCATAAAATATTATTAGTATTCAATCAATTAAGTGATCTAATGATCCAGTTATAAAATATTTTATATAAAATTAAAAACCAACCGTTATTTCTTGAAGTTGATCCTCGATTCTTTTTAGGTCGACCACGTTTTCGTTTCCATGAAGTGGGTTGAACACTCGCATCCTCCGTGAGATCAACAACAACACTGTTGCTGGTACTACGTAGATTAGATGTATCCTTCTGTTTTCTCGCAGTTCGGGTTTCATCATTAAATCCTAAAGTTAATTTTTTGTTATTAACTTTACATTGAAAAGAACCTCATGGTGATGGAAAATAAATAGAAATAATTTATATAGATACATAATAAAAGATTTATGAATGTGCATCATTATATGTACGTATCACATCATTAGACTTATTACCACATCCTGATTGTTGAAAAGTTGTGGATGGAATAATACTCAATTCAGGTTCATCATCACTTGTGAGATCAATTACGTTAAGATCTATTCCAACACTCGTTTGCGCATACAAGTTGGTGTTATGTTGAGCAGTCAAATTTGATTTCGGAGCATAAGATGATCGTATAGTACCTACAAATTGAAATTTCAACAAAAAATAGTTATAACCCAATTATAACTGATATTTATAAATACTACTTATAGATTAAAAAAAGAAAAAAGGGAACACTTACTCCAAATGCTAGAATAGATATTTTGTGCCGACGTAGATGACTGGATAGCTCCATAACCTAAAATAATATAAAAATAATAAATTAATTAAATTAATAACTAATTTGGTTGTGTAAAATAAGTAATAATCAAAATTGATTAAGTAAGATAAAACATAAATTTTTTACCATTTGTCATATCAGATAATGGATTTCTTTGTGAAGTTTGCAACATAGCACGGGTATTTCGGCGTTTAAAAGGAGCATCACACATAACTGTAGAATGATGGAATATTATTTTTTATTAAAAGTAAAACATAAATGGATATCTATATAAATTTAAATTTATTATAAACCAAAATATTTTAAAACCCAACTTCATTTATCCAACAAATATTAATGACAATATTAAAGACATAATAATATGTTGTTCCAATATTTTGGTATTAATTAATTTATATATTAAGTTGATATTAATTATTTTTAACAATTATGTATGGTAGAATAATATTTTTTTAAAAAGAAAAAAATATAAACTATTGGCAAATTTTAAACTTGTAAAACAAAATTACATAATATAAGTTTTTACTTTAAATATTAATGATATTTAATAAGTTATATAATTGGAATGATGTATGAAGTAATGTTACTTATGTATATGGGTTCATAATTTTATTTGTTAAATCTATTTAATACATATTAAATTAATAATTAAATGTGGCCCAATAACATTAGTGTAAGAAAGGGCTTTTAAAAATCTAACATAATCCAAACAATATTATATGGTGTTGCATTTTATTTGGGCCTTTGAACAAAATTCAGGACATGTGCCTTTTTATTTTCGGCCCATTTCATAACAAATATGGCCCGTTAGGTAAGTTTTGATTGATCCAACGGCTCAAAATTGCCAATAACAAATCAACGGCCGGATATCATTTCATTCTACTATAAATAGGATGATTATTCCGAAAAAGTAGGGTTTCTTCATTTTTGCTCTTTCATTTTTTGCCTTCGCCGCTTTCTCTCACTCTGCAACTTCTCTCAAGATCCGTTTAGTTATTCTTCTGAATTGCTCTTGATTTCTTTGCCTTCGCCGCTTTCTCTCACTTTCCAATTCTACTCAAGAACAGTTTTGTTATTCTTCTGAATTTCATAGTTATTTTTTAAGGTGTTCATCGATCAATGACCTAGAACAACATCCACTACATATGTGGATCGTCTTTTATTATTTTGGTAGATCGATCGTAGATCTGGTTTTTATTATATCTGAATCGGCCTACTATTTCTCTTTTTTTTTTTATTTTTTTATTTTCCTGTTTTTTTTAATGATTTTCTTTAGTTAATCGAATCTGTTAATATTGGAAACTTCTGAAAAAAATAGATGAAAACCACTCTAACTTTGTGTTTTTTTTTTCGAAAAATCGCGACTTTTTTTGAATATTTAACGTGTGGACCTTTGTTTTGGATTTATCGTATTGCAGATCTACTCCAATATAGTAGATCTGTGTTTTTTTTTATTCCTTAAACATATTTTTATCTTCATTTATCCTTTACCGTGTATAGACCTATTGGAATCGGACTGGTTGTTCACAGATAATGTGAATATACCGTCGGATTTCTGAAAATGAAAACAACAAATATATATCGGCCTACAATTTCATGTTAAACCCTAAATTTTTGTGTTTCTTTTATAGTTTTATTATATCGGCCTACAATTCCTGGAGATGTCGATCTTTTGCTGTTGTTCACGATATGATGCAAAGAATGGAGAGACAAATAAGGTGACTTACAAAATGAAGAAAAATAATTATTTTCTGTATGAAATTTGTTGGTATATTTTTTGTGAAATTTGTGCATGTTTTTTTATGAAATTATTATTTTGGGTATGAAATTCCGTTTCAGATTTTTATAAGTGTTGATATATATGTGTCCGTTATCTTTTTATCTTGTCTGAAATGATTTGCTGGGGGCGACAACTGCGAGAATATCATATTATGTACTTCTATCATTGTAAATGAGAAATGTGTATAAATTGTAATCTCTGAATAACCCTTACATTGTATGTATCTGTTTTACCTATAAAATAACATGAATTCATCTAAATTGATAAGCTTAATTATGGGTTCGCTGCAGTTGGACTTCTTTGGGTGCCCATTTCGATATTGGTCCAACATTACTTCATCTTCTGTTGCCTGTGAAGCTTTATCCAATAGCTGCCCCTAATGTAATAGTTGATTGTACAATGTGATTTCCCCATCTTTTTTTCCCCAATAGCTGCCCCTAATGTAATAGTTGATTGTACAATGTGATTTCCCCATCTTTTTTTCCCTTTTGTTTTGGAAAAGAAATTGTATTCTATTTCATATGTATTTTGGGAATAATGAATGGTGGATGGGGAAAAGAGAAAGTAAATGTAAAATAGGTTTGTGAATGTGAATCTGTATGTACTGGAGATGTTCACCAGATGATGGGGTAAACTAAGGAATCAGAAACTGGATAAAAAAGAAGGTAATTTCTCTCTTATTCCTATATAGATTGTTTAGATTAGAACATTATTTAATTTCTCTATTTTGTGCAACAGTTTTCAGTTATTGAAGTGGGTGAACAATATCAACAAAAGAGGCGCATTTGGTAGACAGAATCATTGACAAAAACACCAAGCAGGTAGCTTTTATGAATTAAACATTTTTTTTAAATATTTCCATATTTACATAAAGACCATGATTAAACAATTATATTATGTGTAACTAAACTAATGTCTCAATTGAATTTTGCATGATTTAATGACCGAGGGTGATGCCAAGAAAGTCCAAAAGGATATGACTTCACAACAAATTGACAGGTAGACAAAGGTAAATCTAAAATGTTTATATGTTTCTTTCAAAATTTCTCAATGCCTAATTCCTTTGTCAATGCAAAAACATTGTGGCATATAGAAGATGAGTAGGGTGCTGAACATAAAATACACATATCATATTATAAACTAATAGAAAAAAACAGAAAATAACTCTAAAGTTAGAAGGATTACTTGAATTGGGAATTTCATTATCGATCATCATGGTTTGTGTTATTGGCCGACCTCTGTCATCTCTATTAGTAGATCCACGATAATCTGTGTTATTGTTCTCCTGTTCATGAATGTTGCTGATAGGATTGCTTGATGTTTGCTTTCTTTTGGCTGGTTTCCCTTTCATTCCGTCGATTGATTAAGTCGTCTCTTGTTCTTTGGTGATAGTTGAAATCCAAGTAGTAAATTGAACAGTTTTTGAAGAACTAAATAAATAGAAAATGACGATGTATGATTCTGCATTAGGAGAAGAATATATAGAGTTAAATAGATGATTCAGATTCTGTTAGATATGGATGAGGTTGAAAGAGTTTTAAAAAAATCAAACACTGATTTAGATTGACTTATTAAACTAAGATATTCGCACGTTTCTATTTAGAAGTCAAAACTAAAATATTCAATGTAACGTTATCTAATTAGGTAAGAGAAAAAGAGAATATTTATAAAATCTGTTGACTCTTTTAATGTATTAAGAACAGGTATTATAAGTATGATCGATATCTATACTTATAATAAATTATTAAGTTATTATGATATAATAGAAAAAAATGATTTATATTGACTTATTAAAAATAACATATTCGCACATGCATATATTTGGAAATAAAATATAAATAATTCAATGCATACGATACTCCATTAGTTAATAGATAATTATAAAATCTGTTTATTTTTTTAATGTAAATCGAAAAGGTGATATAAATATGATCTATATCTATAGTTGTAGTTGGTTTATAATAATATTAAAAAATGGTTAGTCCATAGATGTAAGTAATTTGATTTATATATTTTTATATTATTCTGGCTTTATAAGTGGATTGCTTATTAAAGAATAGTTAGTCCATCGGTGTCAGAATTTTGGTTTCTAAATTTTTATGTTATACTTGCTTTATATGTCATTAGAAGTGATTGTTTTATATTTTTTTGATGTATACATGAATGGATGTGCATAGTTGTAGTTGCTTATTCTGTTATGTGAGAGACTGTTATTACGTATGTAAAAATAGTGCCGGTAGTTTAGAGTAGTTTATAGAGAAATTTATGAACGACTTAATTGAAAAAAATAAAAGGTTGATGACCAAATAATTAAGTAATCATAAAATGCTTTTATTTAGTCTAGCTGTTGAAATGAGCGTCTAAAAACAATAGAAAAACAAAGCCCACGACCTGGGGTAGGTAAAATAATCTAATAAAAGCTTGCTAATAAACCATCGAATATAAAATATAAAATAGTGATTAAAATAGAAGTTAAAGCTTGCTAATAAACTTGAAGCTGCCTACGTCCTTTCACTCAGATGAATCATCTGCATTTTCCGCTGGCATAAGAGAACCATCTTCGTAGACCTTTGCCTTGCCTTTATCCTGCGTTGTAGACATTAGCGTCTTAGGATCTTCAGATTCGAACATATCGCTCAAGTTGCGCTTTGCTGATGAATCTCCCCCTTTTTCAATTTCCTTTGCAATTTTGAGAGGTGTTGAAACCTCATCTTCTTCATCAATATCATCCTGCAAATACTTGCATCCTATTAATAATTCTATTTCGAAATTACAATCTACAAAAAATTATATAGATTCAATACCACATAATAGCTGCTATCATCTCCTCGAAGCATTGTCAAAAAGTCGGACATCTACAATATTTAACACAAAATCTTAGCCCCAGGTTGAAAATCTTAGACCCAGGTTGAAAGTGAATAAAAAAAGTTGACAATTCAATCTAACACCTCTGGTGCAACTATGAGCTGGCTGTACTTGGAAACAACATCTTTGTCATTTACAACCCTGCAAACTGTAAATGACAATGTGTTCGAGTATCGTTGCTGCTGTATACGAACTTTAGAAAGAATAGCCTGACCAGTTAAATTCTTTATTTCCTCAGGCAACTTGTAAGTTGCTGCATTCTATAAGAAAAAAAAAGGAACTTTTAGTTAACGACCCAAATGAATTTGTTGAAAATTTAATAATTATAGAATAACAACCTTGCGCATGAATTCAGTTCTCAAAGTATGACATGTTTTTCCAATGAGGATCTCAGATTCTTTGTCCCAACAGACAATATCTGCATTAGCTGTTGAATCTGAGATGCTCAGGTTCATCTTGTATCTATTAAGGAGATTACAGTTAAAAAATAAAAAAAGAAACATAATATGTATTTTGAAAATTAGAAAAATACCTGAACTTCCCGACTTCTTTTGAGCATTTGCTACACTTGAAACCAATGTCTGAATTCAGCATTTTGCTGCTGCAACTGCGGCAAGCGAAATACCACCAATCACCCACAACAGAGTCAATAGAAGCACATATCCATATGCTTTTATCCTGAATTGAAAATTCATTGAAGAGAAAATATTTATGATTTTCTCCTGTGAATATTACAGACATATAAATTATAAGTGCTAATTAGTGCTTCGAAATTAAAATATATATACCTCTTTATTTTTGAACAAAGATTCCACCGAAGAAACTGGAATATCACCAGATTGCAATTCTTCCAATTCAGTCTTAATAATAGTTTTCGACTTAGAATTGTATTTTGTCCTATTCAAATTGCTTGAAGTGTACCTACAGTAGAAAACGTATTTTTAACAATTATTTATATGATTTATATAAATAAACAATATTGAAAAAATAGATAAAGTTGTAATTTAATTTAACCTTCTCCAAAAGTCATGGATCTCCACCACTGAATCGTGTGCAATTAGCTTAGTGACGTTTAAGAAGTAGTAACTTGTACTTTTTCTACAAAAGCAATATAACATGTTAGATGGATGCTCGTAGGTATTCTAAGTGAATAAAATAATTGTAGAATATACTTACTAAGGTATTCCTTTTCACGTGCTTGCTGCATGATGAGGACCCATTGTAGACCAGTATGTTCATAGTGGCTCTCAAAAGCCAATAGTTTGTCTACATAGTCGCCCCATACTGTGCAGTTAATGAAATTTTCACTGCATTTAAAAAACAAAGCATTTAATAAGGATGTTCTAAAATATCTATACGTTTGAATTTTATGCAAGTAGTTTAAGTTGTGTAAACTTACTTTAAGTCCATGAAGATGAAGGCCACCATTTGTGTATCACCAGATTTGACCTGCTTGTCTTGTACACTTTGGACATCAATAACTAATCCAATGACGTCTACGAACCAGAAAAAATGGTTTTTAATCTATATTTATGAATATATAGACTTTGTAGATAATTTACGTAAAATAATATTCCCAAAAGTATAAAGTGAAATTACCGAACAGAATTGACTCGTCTATTTTGTTGACGTCTTCAATCGTTGCAAAGTCTCTGAATGAAAAGCGGAACATCGGAAAAGACAAAGTGTCTTTGCATTTCATAAATATAGTGCCCCCATGTAGGATTATCTAAAACTCGGCATCCGTAGATCTATACATACCAAGGTTGCTATCAACTTGGTAGTTTCGTATGAGAATGACCATGTTCTCTTCAATGGACTTCTCTTTGAAATCCGGTAAGTAGACTGCTCTTAGAAATGCTGTAATTCGTTTTCCCTTCACAAATAAATTAAAAAAGGAAATTTAAGAGTAATCTATATGATATTTAAATAAACAATAGAGAAAAATAAAATTGATTAGAAATTCGTACCGTTCTATCATGCAAAATAAGCTCGAGATGCGACTTGAAAGTGCTGCCTTTATCTTGATAAAACATCCTGACAATGCGGACTTTAAGCATTGGTCTTTTGCTCCTGTTAATTTCTTCTATTAATCCAAATGCTTGATCCATCGGAAAGGGTTTTTTTGGTTCTGAAATATGCTATTGTAATTGTTATTGTAATATGGTGAATGCGCGATGGTGATAATGGTGGTAATGAGAGAATATATATATATATATGTTAATGAAAGTCTTGTTGTTATGGAATTCCTTTTCATCGGTAAAAAATCTATCGAATCTTTTTATCTGTCAACTTTTGAAAACAAAATCGGTAGAAATAATGGGAATTTTGTTTCCTTATTTTCCTTATTTTCCTCGATCAAGGAGTCCTGGTCGATTTTAATAACAAAATCGGTAGAAATAATCAGTACAAATAACTGACCGGCGCTATAGTTATCAACTCTTTATGAAGAAATTTTGTTTCCTTATTTTCCTCTCCTTATCGTCTCCTTATAAGGTGGAAATAATGGGATAAGGACTCTTAATAGGCGTGTGCGGTTGATATCATGATAAATCAATTCTATATAATCTATGACTAATTAACCGTGTGAAAAAGACATAAGGAGATGATAGTGTGAAAAGGACATTGAAGTTGCCATATTTGGAAAATAATAAATGCAAAGTTAACGTTGACCATTGACTTAGCTACTAAATTTGATAAATGTTAAATCATATAATATAAGTATAGATACTTTTTTTTGTAATTTTGAATTTAATATATATTCAATGTGTAAGTGAAATCTAATATCGTTATATTTGCTCAACGTTTTTCACATAGTGATCAGATTCCATCTTTTCTATTTATTACTTTTTCCAGATTTTTCGCTTTGTTTATTTAATTTTATTTGAAATACTTATTTACATGTATACGAAATGATTTTAATATAGGTATCGTGGATATGTTAGGTAATTGTAAATATAAATGATTTTAAAATCACATGCACCTATTGACATTTCACATTGTAAATATATTTATATATATGCATGTAACAATTTTTTATATAACATTTTATTTTATTTTGAAAAATTATTACTGCAAATTAATATAAATGCACTAAAAATACATTTAGTTCAAAATAAAAACAATGTCGAAGACTTAAAAAAGTGATTTTTTTTAAACTTTATTTTTTAAAATCTTTCATCACATTTTTTTATATTAAATTCATGTTCAACATTCATATAGGAAAAAAATCGGTTGGTATTAATACAAATGGACATGTAGCTCAACGGTATTATCATCTCAAATTGAGTATTATCATCTTCAAATATATATTTTTTTTGTAATTTATAATCTAATACTTTTTTTGTAATTTTGAATTTAATATATATTCAATGTGTAAGTGAAATCTAATATCGTTATATTTTCTCAACGTTTTTCACATAATGATCGGATTCATCTTTTCTATTTATTACTTTTTCCAGATTTTTCACTTTGTTTATTTAATTTTATTTGCAATACTTATTTACAAGTATGCTAAATGATTTTAATATAGGTATCGTGGATATGTTAGGTAATCGTAAATATAAATGATTTTAAAATCACATGCTCATATTGACATTTTACATCGTCAATATATTTATATATATTAATATAACAACTTTTTACATAACATTTTATTTTATTTTGAAAAATTATTACTGCAAATTAGTATAAATTGCACTAAAAATACATTTTAGTGGAAAATAAAAACAATGTCGAAGACTTAAAAAAGTGATTGATTTTTTAAAACTTTATTTTTTAAAATATTTCATCACATTATTTTATATTAAATTTATGTTTAACATTCATATAGGGAAAAAATCGTTTAGTATAAAACAAAGGGAGATGTAGCTCAATTGTATTCTCATTTGGCTTTGAGTATGACATTCGGGGATCGAACCCCCGCATCTCCAATTTTTTTTTTTTTTTTTTTCAAACTAATACCTTTTTTTGTAATTTTGAATTTAATATATATTCACTGTGTAAGTGAAATCTAATATCGTTATATTTGCTCAACGTTTTTCACATAGTGATCAGATTCCATCTTTTCTATTTATTACATTTTCCAGATTTTTCACTTTGTTTATTTAATTGTATTTGAAATACTTATTTAATGTATGCGAAATGATTTTAATATAGGTATCGTGGATATGTAAGGTAATTGTAAATATAAATGATTTTAAAATCACATGCTCATATTGACATTTCACATTGTAAATATATTTATATATATGCATGTAACAATTTTTTATATAACATTTTATTTTATTTTGAAAAATTATTACTTCAAATTAATATAAATGCACTAAAACTACATTTTAGTTCAAAATAAAAACAATGTCGAAGACTTAAAAAATTGATTGTTTTTTTAAAACTTTATTTTTTAAAATCTTTCATCACGTTTTTTTTATATTAAATTTATGTTCAACATTCATATAGGAAAAAAATCGGTTGGTATTAAAAAAAAGGGAGATGTAGCTCAACGGTATTATCATCTGGAATTGAGTATGACAATCGGGATCGAAACCCCACCTCTCCAAATATATGTTTTTATTGTAATTTATAATCTAATACTTTTTTTGTAATTTTGAATTTAATATATATTCAATGTGTAAGTGAAATCTAATATCGTTATATTTGCTCAAGTTTTTTCACATAATGATCGGATTCATCTTTTCTATTTATTACTTTTTCCAGATTTTTCACTTTGTTTATTTAATTTTATTTGAAATACTTATTTACATGTATGCGAAATGATTTTAATATAGGTATCGTGGATATGTTAGGTAATTGTAAATATAAAAGATTTTAAAATCACATGCTCATATTGACATTTCACATTGTAAATATATTTATATATATGCATGTAAAAAATTTTTATATGCCATTTTATTTTATTTTGAAAAATTATTACTCCAAATTAATATAAATGCACTAAAAATACATTTTAGTGCAAAATAAAAACAATGTCGAAGACTTAAAAAAGTGACTTTTTTTAAACTTTATTTTTTAAAATCTTTCATCACATTTTTTTATATTAAATTCATGTTCAACATTCATATAGGAAAAAATCGGTTGGTATTAAAATAAATGGAGATGTAGCTCAACGGTATTATCATCTGAAATTGAGTATGACATTCGGGGATCGAAACCCCGCATCTTCAAATATTTTTTTTTTTTTGTAATTTATAATCTAGTATTTTTTTTTTGTAATTTTAAATTTAATATATATTCAATGTGTAAGTGAAATCTAATATCGTTATATTTGCTCAAATTTTTTCACATAATGATCGGATTCATCTTTTCTATTTATTACTTTTTCAAGATTTTTCAATTTGTTTATTTAATTTTATTTGCAATACTTATTTACAAGTATGGTAAATGATTTTAATATAGGTATCGTGGATATGTTAGTTAATTGTATATATAAATGATTTTAAAATCACATGCTCATATTGACATTTTACATCGTCAATGTATTTAAATATATTAATATAACAACTTTTTACATATCATTTTATTTTATTTTGAAAAATTACTACTGCAAATTAGTATAAATTGCACTAAAAATACATTTTAGTGGAAAATAAAAACAATGTCGAAGACTTAAAAAAGTGATTGATTTTTTAAAACTTTATTTTTTAAATTATTTCATCACATTATTTTATATTAAATTTATGTTTAACATTCATATAGGAAAAAAATTGTTTAGTATAAAATAAATGGAGATGTAGCTCAACGGTATTATCATCTGAAATTGAGTATGACATTCGGGGATCGAAACCCCGCATCTTCAAATATTTTTTTTTTTTTGTAATTTATAATCTAGTATTTTTTTTTTGTAATTTTAAATTTAATATATATTCAATGTGTAAGTGAAATCTAATATCGTTATATTTGCTCAAATTTTTTCACATAATGATCGGATTCATCTTTTCTATTTATTACTTTTTCAAGATTTTTCAATTTGTTTATTTAATTTTATTTGCAATACTTATTTACAAGTATGGTAAATGGTTTTAATATAGGTATCGTGGATATGTTAGTTAATTGTATATATAAATGATTTTAAAATCACATGCTCATATTGACATTTTACATCGTCAATGTATTTATATATATTAATATAACAACTTTTTACATATCATTTTATTTTATTTTGAAAAATTACTACTGCAAATTAGTATAAATTGCACTAAAAATACATTTTAGTGGAAAATAAAAACAATGTCGAAGACTTAAAAAACTGATTGATTTTTTAAAACTTTATTTTTTAAATTATTTCATCACATTATTTTATATTAAATTTATGTTTAACATTCATATAGGAAAAAAATCGTTTAGTATAAAACAAAGGGAGATGTAGCTCAACTGTATTATCATCTGGCTTTGAGTATGACATTCGGGGATTGAACCCCCGCATCTCCATTTTTTTTTTTTTTTTTTTTTTGTAATTTACAAACTAATACTTTTTTTTGTAATTTTAAATTTAATATATATTCAATGTGTAAGTGAAATCTAATATCGTTATATTTGCTCAACGTTTTTCACATAGTGATCAGATTCCATCTTTTCTATTTATTACTTTTTCCAGATTTTTCACTTTGTTTATTTAATTTTATTTGAAATACTTATTTACATGTATGCGAAATGATTTTAATATAGATATCGTGGATATGTTAGGTAATTGTAAATATAAATGATTTTAAAATCACATGTTCATATTGACATTTCACATTGTAAATATATTTATATATATGCATGTAACAATTTTTTATATAACATTTTATTTTATTTTGAAAAATTATTACTGCAAATTAATATAAATGCACTAAAACTACATTTTAGTTCAAAATAAAAACAATGTCGAAGACTTAAAAAATTGATTGTTTTTTTAAAACTTTATTTTTTAAAATCATTCATCACATTTTTTTTAAATTAAATTTATGTTCAACATTCATATAGGAAAAAAATCGGTTGGTATTAATAAAAGGGAGATGTAGCTCAACGGTATTATCATCTGGAAGTGAGTATGACATTCGGGGATCGAAACCCCGCATCTCCAAATATATATTTTTTTTGTAATTTATAATCTAAAATTTTTTTTTTTGTAATTTTGAATTTAATATTTATTCAATGTGTAAGTGAAATCTAATATCGTTATATTTTCTCAACGTTTTTCACATAATGATCGGATTCATCTTTTCTATTTATTACTTTTTCCAGATTTTTCACTTTGTTTATTTAATTTTATTTGCAATACTTATTTACAAGTATGCTAAATGATTTTAATATAGGTATCGTGGATATGTTAGGTAATTGTAAATATAAATGATTTTAAAATCACATGCTCATATTGACATTTTACATCGTCAATATATTTATATATATTAATATAACAACTTTTTACATAACATTTTATTTTATTTTGAAAAATTATTACTGCAAATTAGTATAAATTGCACTAAAAATACATTTTAGTGGAAAATAAAAACAATGTCGAAGACTTAAAAAAGTGATTGATTTTTTAAAACTTTATTTTTTAAAATATTTCATCACATTATTTTATATTAAATTTATGTTTAACATTCATCGTTTAGTATAAAACAAAGGGAGATGTAGCTCAACTGTATTCTCATTTGGCTTTGAGTATGACATTTGGGGATAGAACCCCCGCATCTCCAATTTTTTTTTTTTTTGTAATTTACAAACTAATTTTTTTTTTTGTAATTTTGAATTTAATATATATTCAATGTGTAAGTGAAATCTAATATCGTTATATTTGCTCAACGTTTTTCACATAGTGATCAGATTCCATCTTTTCTATTTATTACATTTTCCAGATTTTTCACTTTGTTTATTTAATTGTATTTGAAATACTTATTTACATGTATGCGAAATGATTTTAATATAGGTATCGTGGATGTGTTAGGTAATTGTAAATATAAATGATTTTAAAATCACATGCTCTTATTGACATTTCACATTGTAAATATATTTATATATATATGCATATAACAGTTTTTTATATAACATTTTATTTTATTTTGAAAAATTATTACTGCAAATTAATATAAATGCACTAAAACTACATTTTAGTTCAAAATAAAAACAATGTCGAAGACTTAAAAAATTGATTGTTTTTTTAAAACTTTATTTTTTAAAATCATTCATCACATTTTTTTTAAATTAAATTTATGTTCAACATTCATATAGGAAAAAAATCGGTTGGTATTAATAAAAGGGAGATGTAGCTCAACGGTATTATCATCTGGAAGTGAGTATGACATTCGGGGATCGAAACCCCGCATCTCCAAATATATATTTTTTTTGTAATTTATAATCTAAAATTTTTTTTTTTGTAATTTTGAATTTAATATTTATTCAATGTGTAAGTGAAATCTAATATCGTTATATTTTCTCAACGTTTTTCACATAATGATCGGATTCATCTTTTCTATTTATTACTTTTTCCAGATTTTTCACTTTGTTTATTTAATTTTATTTGCAATACTTATTTACAAGTATGCTTAATGATTTTAATATAGATATCGTGGATGTGTTAGGTAATTGTTAATATAAATGATTTTAAAATCACATGCTCTTATTGACATTTCACATTGTAAATATATATATTTATATATATATGCATATAACAGTTTTTTATATAACATTTTATTTTATTTTGAAAAATTATTACTGCAAATTAATATAAATGCACTAAAACTACATTTTAGTTCAAAATAAAAACAATGTCGAAGACTTAAAAAATTGATTGTTTTTTTAAAACTTTATTTTTTAAAATCATTCATCACATTTTTTTATATTAAATTTATGTTCAACATTCATATAGGAAAAAAATCGGTTGGTATTAATAAAAGGGAGATGTAGCTCAACGGTATTATCATCTGGAATTGAGTATGACATTCGGGGATCGAAACCCTGCATCTCCAAGTATATATTTTTTTTGTAATTTATAATCTAATATTTTTTTTTTGTAATTTTGAATTTAATATTTATTCATTGTGTAAGTGAAATCTAATATCGTTATGTTTTCTCAACGTTTTTCACATAATGATCGGATTCATCTTTTTTATTTATTACTTTTTCCAGATTTTTCACTTTGTTTATTTAATTTTATTTGCAATACTTATTTACAAGTATGCTTTAGATTTTAATATAGGTATCGTGGATATGTTAGGTAATTGTAAATATAAAAGATTTTAAAATCAGATGCTCATATTGACATTTTACATCGTCAATATATTTATATATATTAATATAACAACTTTTTACATAACATTTTATTTTATTTTGAAAAATTATTACTGCAAATTAGTATAAATTGCACTAAAAATACATTTTAGTGGAAAATAAAAACAATGTCGAAGACTTAAAAAAGTAACTTTATTTTTTAAAATATTTCATCACATTATTTTATATTAAATTTATGTTTAACATTCATATAGAGAAGAAATCGTTTAGTATAAAACAAAGGGAGATGTAGCTCAACTGTATTCTCATTTGGCTTTGAGTATGACATTCGGGGATCGAACCCCCGCATCTCCAAATTTTTTTTTTTTTTTTTTTTTTTGTAATTTACAAACTAATACCTTTTTTTGTAATTTTGAATTTAATATATATTCAGTGTGTAAGTGAAATCTTATATCGTTATATTTGCTCAACGTTTTTCACATAGTGATCAGATTCCATCTTTTCTATTTATTACATTTTCCAGATTTTTCACTTTGTTTATTTAATTGTATTTGAAATACTTATTTAATGTATGCGAAATGATTTAAATATAGGTATCGTGGATATGTAAGGTAATTGTAAATATAAATGATTTTAAAATCACATGCTCATATTGACATTTCACATTGTAAATATATTTATATATATGCATAACAATTTTTTATATAACATTTTATTTTATTTTGAAACATTATTACTTCAAATTAATATAAATGCAATAAAACTACATTTTAGTTCAAAATAAAAACAATGTCGAAGACTTAAAAAGTGATTTTTTTTTAAACTTTATTTTTTAAAATCTTTCATAACATTTTTTTATAATAAATTCATGTTCAACATTCATATAGGAAAAAAAATTGGTTGGTATTAAAACAAAGGGAGATGTAGCTCAACGGTATTATCATCTGGAATTGAGTATGACATTCGGGATCGAAACCCCGCATCTCCAAATATATATTTTTTTTGTAATTTATAATCTAATATTTTTTTTGTAATTTTGAATTTAATATATATTCAATGTGTAAGTGAAATCTAATATCGTTATATTTGCTCAAGTTTTTTCACATAATGATCGGATTCATCTTTTCTATTTATTACTTTTTCCAGATTTTTCACTTTGTTTATTTAATTTTATTTGCAATACTTATTTACAAGTATGCTTAATGATTTTAATATAGGTATCGTGGATGTGTTAGGTAATTGTTAATATAAATGATTTTAAAATCACATGCTCTTATTGACATTTCACATTGTAAATATATTTATATATATATATATATATAACAATTTTTTATATAACATTTTATTTTATTTTGAAAAATTATTACTGCAAATTAATATAAATGCACTAAAACTACATTTTAGTTCAAAATAAAAACAATGTCGAAGACTTAAAAAATTGATTGTTTTTTTAAAACTTTATTTTTTAAAATCATTCATCACATTTTTTTTAAATTAAATTTATGTTCAACATTCATATAGGAAAAAAATCGGTTGGTATTAATAAAAGGGAGATGTAGCTCAACGGTATTATCATCTGGAATTGAGTATGACATTCGGGGATCGAAACCCCGCATCTCCAAATATATATTTTTTTTGTAATTTATAATCTAATATTTTTTTTTTTTAATTTTGAATTTAATATTTATTCAATGTGTAAGTGAAATCTAATATCGTTATATTTTCTCAACGTTTTTCACATAATGATCGGATTCATCTTTTCTATTTATTACTTTTTCCAGATTTTTCACTTTGTTTATTTAATTTTATTTGCAATACTTATTTACAAGTATGCTAAATGATTTTAATATAGGTATCGTGGATATGTTAGGTAATTGTAAATATAAATGATTTTAAAATCACATGCTCATATTGACATTTTACATCGTCAATATATTTATATATATTAATATAACAACTTTTTACATAACATTTTATTTTATTTTGAAAAATTATTACTGCAAATTAGTATAAATTGCACTAAAAATACATTTTAGTGGAAAATAAAAACAATGTCGAAGACTTAAAAAAGTGATTGATTTTTTAAAACTTTATTTTTTAAAATATTTCATCACATTATTTTATATTAAATTTATGTTTAACATTCATCGTTTAGTATAAAACAAAGGGAGATGTAGCTCAACTGTATTCTCATTTGGCTTTGAGTATGACATTCGGGGATCGAACCCCCGCATCTCCAAATTTTTTTTTTTTTTTTTTGGAATTTACAAACTAATACCTTTTTTTGTAATTTTGAATTTAATATATATTCAGTGTGTAAGTGAAATCTAATATCGTTATATTTGCTCAACGTTTTTCACATAGTGATCAGATTCCATCTTTTCTATTTATTACATTTTCCAGATTTTTCACTTTGTTTATTTAATTGTATTCGAAATACTTATTTAATGTATGCGAAATGATTTTAATATAGGTATCGTGGATATGTAAGGTAATTGTAAATATAAATGATTTTAAAATCACATGTTCATATTGACATTTCACATTGTAAATATATTTATATATATGCATAACAATTTTTTATATAACATTTTATTTTATTTTGAAAAATTATTACTTCAAATTAATATAAATGCAATAAAACTACATTTTAGTACAAAATAAAAACAATGTCGAAGACTTAAAAAGTGATTTTTTTTTTAAACTTTATTTTTTAAAATCTTTCATAACATTTTTTTATATTAAATTTATGTTCAACATTCATATAGGAAAAAAATCGGTTGGTATTAATAAAAGGGAGATGTAGCTCAACGGTATTATCATCTGGAATTGAGTATGACATTCGGGGATCGAAACCCCGCATCTCCAAATATATATTTTTTTTGTAATTTATAATCTAATATTTTTTTTTTTTTATTTTGAATTTAATATTTATTCAATGTGTAAGTGAAATCTAATATCGTTATATTTTCTCAACGTTTTTCACATAATGATCGGATTCATCTTTTCTATTTATTACTTTTTCCAGATTTTTCACTTTGTTTATTTAATTTTATTTGCAATACTTATTTACAAGTATGCTAAATGATTTTAATATAGGTATCGTGGATATGTTAGGTAATTGTAAATATAAATGATTTTAAAATCACATGCTCATATTGACATTTTACATCGTCAATATATTTATATATATTAATATAACAACTTTTTACATAACATTTTATTTTATTTTGAAAAATTATTACTGCAAATTAGTATAAATTGCACTAAAAATACATTTTAGTGGAAAATAAAAACAATGTCGAAGACTTAAAAAAGTGATTGATTTTTTAAAACTTTATTTTTTAAAATATTTCATCACATTATTTTATATTAAATTTATGTTTAACATTCATCGTTTAGTATAAAACAAAGGGAGATGTAGCTCAACTGTATTCTCATTTGGCTTTGAGTATGACATTTGGGGATAGAACCCCCGCATCTCCAATTTTTTTTTTTTTTTTTGTAATTTACAAACTAATACTTTTTTTTGCAATTTTGAATTTAATATATATTCAATGTGTAAGTGAAATCTAATATCGTTATATTTTCTCAACGTTTTTCACATAGTGATCAGATTCCATCTTTTCTATTTATTACATTTTCCAGATTTTTCACTTTGTTTATTTAATTGTATTTGAAATACTTATTTAATGTATGCGAAATGATTTTAATATAGGCATCGTGGATATGTAAGGTAATTGTAAATATAAATGATTTTAAAATCACATGCTCATATTGACATTTCACATTGTAAATATATTTATATATATGCATAACAATTTTTTATATAACATTTTATTTTATTTTGAAAAATTATTACTTCAAATTAATATAAATGCAATAAAACTACATTTTAGTTCAAAATAAAAACAATGTCGAAGACTTAAAAAGTGATTTTTTTTTAAACTTTATTTTTTAAAATCTTTCATAACATTTTTTTATAATAAATTCATGTTCAACATTCATATAGGAAAAAAATTGGTTGGTATTAAAACAAAGGAAGATGTAGCTCAACGGTATTATCATCTGGAATTGAGTATGACATTCGGGATCGAAACCCCGCATCTCCAAATATATATTTTTTTTGTAATTTATAATCTAATATTTTTTTTTGTAATTTTGAATTTAATATATATTCAATGTGTAAGTGAAATCTAATATCGTTATATTTGCTCAAGTTTTTTCACATAATGATCGGATTCATCTTTTCTATTTATTACTTTTTCCAGATTTTTCACTTTGTTTATTTAATTTTATTTGCAATACTTATTTACAAGTATGCTTAATGATTTTAATATAGGTATCGTGTATGTGTTAGGTAATTGTTAATATAAATGATTTTAAAATCACATGCTCTTATTGACATTTCACATTGTAAATATATTTATATATATATATGCATATAACAGTTTTTT
>BKCP01008170.1:82168-107412 GCA_008636005.1 Striga asiatica | reverse complement strand
AAAGATCATTATTAATAAAAGTAAAATAGTTCTAACTTAGAACTGAAATAATTACTTTTATTAATTACTGAATGGGATATTACAATCTCGTTATGTACAAATCACGAATTCAATAGCAAACGTAAACTTATGCGCAGCGGATCTAAAGGTTTGACGTAGAGAACTTACGGCTTAAAATTTTCGGCGATCTGGCTGATCTTCCGGATGGCCGTACACAGCACACGAACAGATAGATCACACGAACGGAAGTCTCGGGCTCGCGTGAATCGAAATCGGGTCGTATGGGGCTGGTCGTGCGTCCAGGTCGTGTCGCGTTGGATCTGTCGGGTCGCGTCTCTTTGTCGATCGTGTCGCGAGGGTGGCCGAGTCGGGGCGGCTTGCGGTGGTCGTCGGCGGGGCTGGGTTGGCGGATCACGGGCCTTCGGTTCGTGGTTCGTCAGCTCCTTGTAGATGATCACGGGTCTCGATTACCTATGGATCTTCTACTGAATAATTCAATACAACCCTCTTCAACTTGTACCAGTGGAGCAATAAGAATAAGACAAAGCTCGAATGAGAAGTGGTAACGCAAAACACTCCGACCGGCTTGAAATCGGCTTGCCTCCTTCTTCCTCGCCGGTAGAACGCCGCGTTCCTGCACAGAACTCTCACACCGGAGGAGTTTTCCGGTGAAGAGCCTCCGATGCTTAAGTCAGTATATGTTTGTTCAATTTTCCAAAGTAAAGAATGGATAAATCGTAAGTCACAAGAAAAGACCCACTCCCTTATATATAGGAGTGAGATACTTGCCCTGAAAGTTGCCCGGATTTTGGTAAGCTGTCCTGCCCGCACTGCCGTCCGTACACACATAGTGTGCGTGTTGTTAGAGGTGTCAGAGGTGGCTGTTGCCACTATCGCTCTGCACCAATATATTCTCGCCACGTGTCCCTCTGAGTTGAGAGAAATTATTCTTCTGCGCAGGCCGTTGGGATCTCCTAACGTCACCCACGCGCCTACTTGCGTCCAGGCCACGCTCCCGACTGCTCCCTACTTGCTGTGTGCTCGAGCTGTTTAAGCTCCCCCTTGCTAGGTCGATCCTCGACCAACTCTGTCATTCTGCTCGATCTCTCCCCTTCTGGTCGATCATCCCTCAACCATTGTGGTTTTCACCACCTCTTGCCTGCCTAACCAATGCGATGGACCGGTCTGCTCCTTAGTCGTATAATATCCCATATCATCTAGTCCTCCCAACTCTGGTCGAGTCTGAATGACTCGATTTAAGAGTGTTTTTGAATTATCCCCTCCTTTCTGTCAGTCCTCTCGAGCTCCCCCTCGCACCTAGTCTCTTCTCTCGATCACTTTTGTTGCTGTCGGCACCCGGCCTCTTCTCTCGATCATTTTAGTTGATGTCGACCCCTAGCCTTTTCTCTCGATCATTTTTGTTGATGTCGACCCCTGGCCTCTTCTCTCGATCACTTTTGTTGATGTCGACCCCCGGCCTCTTCTCTCGATCACTTTTGTTGATGTCGACACCCGGCCTCTTCTCTCGATCACTTTTGTTGATGTCGACACCCAGCCTCTTCTCTCGATCACTTTTGTTGATGTTGACACCCAGCCTCTTCTCTCGATCACTTTTGTTGATGTCACCACCTTTCCTCGACCACGTGGCCCGTTTTAATGGTCATTATAACTGTCTTTTATTTCCTTTTATTATCAGCGTGGACTCCACCTGCCACACGTCCTCTCAACTCTGTACTTTTAATCATCGCGCCTCCTCGCGATTTGTGTGCCTCCTCGCGATTTGTGTCGCTTTGTTATCTGCGCCTCTTTAATTTTCTCAGCCTTTGGATCTTCTTTTATCCAACGGTCATATCCCCTAACTCTTCACCTTATTCGTTTGTACTCATATAAATACGGTACTTAGCCACTTTTTCCACTTTCCTTACTTTTGCAATTTCGAACTCCCTGGCGTTCTGATTTCTTTCTCTGTAAATTTCTCCTTCCTGCACTCGGCGTTTTCTCAAGCAATTTCCTGCGATCACTTCTCTACTGCAACCATGAGTAAGTCTTCTGTGCTCCAAATTTATATTTGCGTGCATGTATTTTGTCAATTTTCCAATTGTCCTGTTGCTTCTTCTTTTTCCCAAATTTCTCTCGTTTCACTTGCGGCACAAAACCTCCTTCTTTGCTTTCAAAAACCCTAACTCCTTTTCTTTTCCTCTCACTTTTCCGTTCTACTTTTCAGATTCCGCTGATTCTAACGCGCCAAGCCATCACTCCCGTGAAGATGAGACCGGCGCATCATCATTTCCCGTTCGCCAGCCTATTCCTCACTCGCCTTCTCGTTCCGTTGAGGAAACTACAATCCCGTTCCTCTCAGTGTTTTCTGCCCTTCTAATTGTCTCCCATCTTCTTCTCCTCACCAACCTACCCGTCCGATTAATGAATTAGACGAGGACACTCTCGACCATATCCCCCTCAACTGCCGTCGGACGGCTTTTGGGGCTTCTGATGCCGCTGAGGCAGCCCTCGACGCTGCTGAGATGGCTATGGGGAGGGACGAAGATGATATCCCTCTCTCTCAGCACTCCATTTTTCCAAGGTCGTCTCCTCGAGTAACCCTAAGACAAATGTTTCTTCCCAATCTACTTTGAAAACTTCTAGCACTCCTTCATTGCAAACCCGCTTTAGTCCTGCTACCACCCCTCCGAAGCCTACCAAGAAGAGAAGGCTAGTCAAAACTTTCTCCTCTGATCAGACTCCTTCTCGCTCTCTCGTCGCCGGCTGGTTGGAAACTAATGAGGTTGGTCACCCGGCTAGGTGGGCTTTCGTATCCCCTGGTCCCAAGGATACATATGATTGTCCGCCCAAGGGTTGCTATACCTTTTTCGCGATTCAATTTAAGCTAGGAATTCGCTTTCCTCTGTGTCAAGATTTGGTCGACATCTGCCAGTGGTTCGAATTGCCTCTGAACCAGCTTCCTCCTAATGCTATACGGTTCATCACCATCTTCATCATTCTCTGCCATGTCCGCTTGGGTCGGCTCGATCTTGATTTCTTCCATTATTGCTATGCCCCTTCAAAACATACTCAAGGGCTCTACCTCAAAAGCCGCGCCGATGTTCACTTCATTTCGGACACTCCTACAAACGTTCCTAGGTGGAAGGATAAGTTCTCCTTTGTCGAACCTAGCCCTGCCTTTCCCTGGGAGCCCACTCCATGGCTGAAGGAGCTCAAGAGGGATAATGTGGTACCCCCTCAAAATTCCCTCTTCGACCAATGGATTGCTGTGTGGAACACTAAGCCCGTTGCGTCGAAAACTCTGCTCGAGGATGAGAACCTCCTACACTTCTGTGGCCTTCTTACCCATAAATCACTTCCACTTCCCTCTTAAAAAATTCTCGATCTCATTCAAATTGCAGATGATCCGGGTATTTTTACTATCATGCCGCTATTCCTTGTATAATTTATCTGTTGTAGCTCTAACATGTTCGTGGTTTTTGACAGAGATGCCCAATATCTCTGTGCCCAAGAGAAGTGCTCCCTTGAAAAGGAAGCAACCTGGCGAGGGGTCGAGCTCGAAACCTACTGGCCCGGCCACCCCCAACCTGCGCGCTCAACCTCACTGCCTCCTGAAGTGGTTGTCGAGCAGCCTTCTTCGGTCGACCTACCAATAGGCCAGCAAACCGAACAACCCAAACAACTCGAGCAGCCAGAGCAGCTTGAAAAACCGGTCTCTCCTTTGCCTCGCTCACTGCCACGCGAGGAGACCACCTCAATCATTCACATCCCTGCCTCTCCCGAGCAGTCCCTGCTCGAGGAGGGTCAGCCTAAACAGTCCCTCGCTGAGGGGGTCAAGGTGTTGCGAAACGCCGCCGTATCGATGAGACCGCCCTCTCTATCACTACACTTGATGGTCCGGGGTTCTCGCTTTATCTTAAAGATGTTCTTCCCCCCGTCGACCGCCCCACCGACCGCTACAATGACGACCACACCCTTCGGAATCGCGGCCAACGGCTTGCCCGTTGGCTGGCTCAGGTAACTTACTGTCTCTTGACACTTGTTTTTTTTTGTTGGTTCCGTTTTCTCCCCTTGTTAACGTTCTAACATCTTTTATCACACACCTTTGTAGGGAATGGTCGAGCTCGCACCATTGATCGAGCAGACGCTTGCGAGCCCTGGTCGGTCTATCTCGGCCCTCGAGCGGAGCAATCTCCAGCTCGGCGCCCAACTGGAAGAGACCGTCGTCAAGGTCAACGCCCTCCACGAGAGGCTGAAGGAGTCGGCCGCCCGGAATAAGGTCCTCTCCGCTGAGAAGGAGACGCTCGAGGGGTCCTTGAAATCCTTCGAGGAGTCCCTTGCAGCCAAGCGAGCAGAGAAGGAGGCCCTCCTGGTCTCCAAAAAGGCTCTAAGGCCACACTCGAGGAAGAGAAGTCGGCTCGTGCTCGTGAAAACGTCGCTTTCGAGCAAAGGGCCAAGCCCTTGATCGACGAGGCTGCCCTTCGGGCTCGACGCATGGTCTTCCATACAACCGCCGGTCGACGTTTCCTGCAAGCTTATCGCGAAAAAGTGGTGGCTGCCTTCAAGCAGTCGCCACAATATCTAAAGGACGTGTAGGATTATGGCACCCACTGCTTTGGGGCCATAATACAACAAGCAGGGGTTCAAGTGGCCGAGGACGGGTTCGAGGAGTTCAATATGGAAACAATATGGGATGCCATGCCTAAGGCTCCTATTGGCTATCAAAGCGCCCTCGACCTGCCCGACGACCATGACTGGTGGTCAGGCCTACTCGAGCTCGTCGTGGAGCAGGACGACCTGTTGAAGCGCACTTTCAAGCTCCCCGACGGCTACATTCCTCCTCTTGCTCGCCAAAATCCAGTCCGCTGATGGGGCTGGGTCCACCTCTGGCTCGAGCCAGCCAACTGGGTCTGGGGGGCAACAGCTCGAACCGCCACCAGAGAAGACCTCCGATGGTCCTGGCGTGAGCGCCAATCCAAATAATGTCTCCTCCTAAGAATGTAGTTTGAATTTTTGTTGAACTTTTGTACGCCATTTGTATCAAATGAATATCGTTTATGATGAAGTTTTTGAATTCTCGCTATTTCTCGCTATTTGTTTGTCGATGTGTCACTGTGATGATGTTTTCATTATCGAGCCCGCGCTATTGCTACGTGTCATTGTTGTTCTCACCAATTTTTTGAGTCACGCCCTTCATTCACCTAATTATGATTGATAAAGCAATGAATCCTAACAATTGTAACCGCCTCTTGACACATGCTCACCCTCAAAGGGGTGGTCGTTACATGCGACCTTCCAGCCTCTCGGCCTTAGTCATGATGGATTTTTTGTCTTCGAGCACATGTCCACCCTCAAAGGGGTGGTCGTTACATGCGACTATCCAGCCTCTCGGCCTTAGTCATGATGGATTTTTTGTCTTCGAGCACATGTCCACCCTCAAAGGCGTGGTCGTTACATGCGACCATCCAGCCTCTCGGCCTTAGTCATGATGGATTTTTTGTCTTCGAGCACATGTCCACCCTCAAAGGGGTGGTCGTTACATGCGACCATCCAGCCTCTCGGCCTTAGTCATGATGGATTTTTTGTCTTCGAGCACATGTCCACCCTCAAAGGGGTGGTCGTTACATGCAACCATCAAGCCTCTCGGCCTTAGTCATGATGGATTTTTTCTTCAATTAATCATTCAACATAGGCCACCACATATGCACAATAGAATTAAAGCAATCGATTAGACAAAGTGTTAAAAATCGAAACAGAAATTTCATTAATTCAGATCAAGAATTTCAATGCATCATTGTTATGGAAAATTTCCAACAAGCGAAACAGGAAGGGAAATGAAAATTTTTAGACATAGTATTTCTTCAAGTTAGCCACATTCCATGACCTGGGTAAGGATCTTCCTTCAGCATCCTTGAGTGAATATGCTCCTCCTGCCTCGACCAAGTATGGTCCTTCCCAATTGGGCTCGAGCTTGCCCACTTGCTTCAGCACATCCACCCTTTTCCAAACCAGGTCGCCCACCTGGAATCTCCTTACTCTCACCTTCCTGTCATGTGCTGCCCGCATCCTTTGCTTGTACGCCTCAACTCTGATCGATGCTTGTTCCCGAAGTTCTTCAATTGTGTCCAGGGCTGCCATCATCAAGTTCTCATTTTGTTCAGGATTGTATGTGTTCGATCTTTGCAACTGGACCTCGTTCTCGATCGGAAGCAGTGCCTCCATACCATAAACCAAGCTGAATGATGTTTCTCCCGTAGTCGACCTTGGCGTTGTTCGATACGCCCAAAGTACCGAAGTGAGTTCGTCAACCCATGCGCCCGACGCCTTCTCCAGCCTTGTTTTCAGGCCGTTCAATATGATCCTATTGGTCACCTCGACTTGTCCATTGGCTTGCGGATGAGCAACTGACGCGAAATGTTGCTCGATCTTCATGTCTTCGCACCATGCTCGGATCCGCTTGCTGTTCAATTGCGTCCCATTGTCAGACACTAACACCTTCGGGACACCAAACCTGCAGCAAATACTGTTATATAAAAATTGTATGAATTTTTCCTCCGTGATTTTCGCCAGCGGCTCGGCCTCCACCCACTTCGTGAAATAATCCACTGCCACGATCAAAGGTTTTTTTTGCCCAGTTCCCTGCGGCATCGGCCCCACCAGATCAACACCTCACTCAGCAAATGGAATAGGGGCACTCATCGTTGTCATCGTTTCCGCAGGCTGTTGAATGAGTGGACCATGCTTCTGGCATTGCAAGCATTTCCTCACCATCATCTTCGCATCATCCTTCACGGTCAGCCAGAAATATCCTGCTCTCAATAGTTTCGCCACCAAAGATCCTGCCTTACTGTGATCGCTGCAACATCCCTCCTGGGTCTCCCTCAACACGTATCGACCCTCTTCTCGCGTCACACATCTCGAGTGAGGTCCAGCATACGACCTCTTATACAACACCCCATCTTGCTCGAAAAATCTCCTTAACACTTTCACCCCTCCTTCTCTCAGCTCCTTCAGTATCGAGGCTCTCCAATCATCGACCTCTTCTATCTCCACCACCTCATGCTCGACCACGCTTTTCTCCATGTGTAGCAAAGTAACACTTCTGCTTTTACAGTCGACCAGATTCTGCACGATTTTGGATAGCAGATCTGCTCGACCATTCTCTCCGCGGGGTATTTGCACCAATTCGAACGAGCTAAACTCCCCACGCAGTTTCTTCATTTCCTCGACATACCGCTGCATTCTTTCCTCCTTTATCTCAAAGTCCTCTTGGAACTGGCCCACCACAAATTGGGGATCGGAATAAACCTGAATTTTGCGAGTTCCACCTGTCATGGCCAATTGCGTTTCTTTAATAACCGCCTCGTACTCTGCCTCATTGTTCGACACCTTGTACCCAACTTTGACTGCAAACTCCAAGTTGTCTCCTTTGGGCGAAATTAAAACAATGTCCAAACCTCCTCCAAGTCTCGACACCGAGCCATCAACAAACATTTGCCAAACACCTTCTATCTCTTCCTCTACCTTCGTACCCTTTTGTATGAAATCAGCCAACGCTTGCACCTTTATCGCCCTCCTTGGCTCATATACTATCGTGTGTTCGCTCAACTCGACAACCCATTTGACTAGTCGACCCGATACAGAAGGTCGACCTAAAGTTTCTCCCAACGGCATGTTCGTTCTCACCTTCACTTTATGGCCTAAGAAATATGGCCGCAACTTCCTCACTGTTACCACCACCGCTAAAGCACACTTCTCGATCTCAGAATATCTCCTCTCCGCTCCTTGCATCACTTTGCTCACGTAATAGATTGGAAATTGCACTGCACCCTCTTCCCTCAACAAAACCGAGCTCACCGCCATTTCTCCGATCGATATATATAGCACTAAGTCCTCCCCCGGAACCGGCTTAGCTAATAGAGGCAAGTTGGCTAACACCCTTTGTAACTCCTCGAATGCTCTCTGGGCCTCCTCCGTCCACTGGAATTTTGAGCTCTTTCTCAACGTTCGAAACAAAGGACCACTCTTCTCCGCCACTTTAGATATGAAACGGCTCAGACCCGCAATCCTGCCCGTCAAGATCTGCACCTCCTTCACTTTCGTGGGCGGTTTCATCTCGATCACCGCTCTCACTTTCTCTGGGTTGACCTCGATCCCCCTTTTCGTCACCATATACCCCAGGAACTTTCCCGACTTCACCCCAAAGGAACACTTAGCGGGGTTTAGTTTCATGCCATATCTCCGCAAAGTCAAGAACGTTTCCTTCAAGTCATTCACATGATCGGCCCCCACCCTACTCTTCACTAGCATATCATCGACATACACCTCCATGTTCCTCCCCAGATGTTATTTGAAGATTTTATCGACCAACCGCTGATATGTTGCCCCCGCATTCTTTAGACCAAAAGGCATCACCACATAACAATAAGTGCCTCTGCTCGTAACAAAACTCACCCTCTTCCTATCCTCCCGAGCCAAAGGGATTTGGTGATACCCCTGGGATGCATCCATAAGGCTGAGTAGTTCACAACCCGCGGTAGAATCGACCAACTGGTCGATCCTGGGCAGTGGATACAAATCTTTCGGGCACGCCTTGTTTAATTCACGAAAATCAATACACATCCTCCACTTTCCCCCAGACTTAGATACCATCACCGTGTTCGACAACCATTCGGGGAACTGGATCTCTTTAACATGGCCTGCCTTCAACAACTTCTCCACCTCATGCTCGATCACCTTGTCCATTTCCGCGCCATGGTGTCTCCTCTTTTGTTTCACCGGCCGCACCGTCAGGTCAATATTCAAACGATGCTCGATCACCTCCGCCTTTATTCCTGTTAACTCCTCAGCCGTATACGCAAAAACATCTGCGAACTCTCTGATCAATCCAATCAACTTTGACCTTATTGGCTCCTCAATTTTCTTTTTCTATCCGAAACTTCCTCTCCTCACATCCTACCGCCATCTGGACCTCCTCGATCTTCCCTCCTGGCTGCATCTCCACCTTCTCCTTCCCCTTATCTATTCTCTCCTTCTCTTCTCTTGACCTCGAGCCCCCAGGTCGGTTCAGCACTCCCTCTTCGAGCTTCGCTTGCTTCCTCGAGAGCTGCTTATTGTTGCTCACCGTGGTCTGATAACAACTCCTCGAGGTAAGCTGATCTCCCGCGACCTCACCAATGTTTTCCTCCACCGGATACTTGATCGTCATGTGGTACGTCGATACGACCGCCTGGAATGCATTCAAACTGGTCCTTCCCATGATGATGTTATATGAGGACTCTGCTCCAACAACCACGAACCTCACCATCCTCACCTTTCTCGTTGCTCCCTGCCCCAAGGCAACAGAGAGGCTCACCTCTCCCATCGGCATCACCTCACCTCCAATAAATCCATATAAGGCTGTGGTCACCGGCTTCAGGTCGAGGTTGAGCTCCTTGTTTATCTGCACAAAACAATCATAAAACATTACGTCCACCGAACTCTCGGTATCGATGAACACCCTTTTCACTTCAAAACCAGCCACCTCCGCCGTTATCACTAGCGCATCATTGTGGGTCAACACTATTCCCTCTGCATCCTCTGCTCAAAAACTTATCTCCGGTATCCGAGCAGTGATCCCCACCTCCTCTCTCTTTCTCTTCATCGCTCGAACATGGCCTTTCCTCGCATTGTTCGAGTCTCCATCAGTCGGGCCCCCTGAGATCATATAGATCGTTCCTCTCTTCACGGGGCCATGATCCTCTTGACCTCCTCGATCTCGACTCCCTCATCTTCTCTTGCCTCCTCGATCATCTCTCCCTCCTCGCTGATCATCCTCCTCATCATCCTCTTGATCACTCCGCTCCACCGAATCCTCTCGACATTTTCCTTTGTCCTTCCCCTTCGCCTTGTCCTCATACACGAACTCCTTAAGATACCCTGCTCTAATAAGGCGCTCGATCTCATCCTTGAGGTACCTACACTTCTCCGTTGTATGCCCGTAATCTTTATGAAAATGGCAATACCTCCCCCGACCTAGGTTGCGCTGGTCCTTCACGCCTCGATTTCGGCCACGTCACGTCCCTATTCTCAATCTTCTTCTCAATGGCTACCAGCACCTCTCCCATCTTCGCGTTAAGGAAAGTGATGGAACCGCTTCTCTCCCAACACTGGTCGATCTTTCCACCGGTCCTCTCGCCCTCGATCAACCCTGCCACGCCCTTCTCTCCTGGGCGATCTCTTACCTGGTGACGCCCTTCGAGGTGAGCTCGTCCTTCCTTTCTTCGGCTCCGGCCTAGCCAACTCCTCCAACTTAGTGAACTCTGCCTCCGTCTCTTCCAGATTAATATATTTCTTACACCTTTTCAGCACATCATCATAGGTACGAGCAGGGGTTTTAGCTAAAGATGTTCGACAGGGCCCTGCTCGCAAACTCCGTATCAACCCCCCAGCCTTCACCTCGTCCGAGGCCGTGGGGATCTCCAAACAAGTTTGATTGTATCGCGCAACATATTTGTGCAACGATTCTTTCTCCCCTTGCCTCATGGCCATCAACGTCAAATACGTTTTCTCCTGCGCCACCGCACTCGCATACTGGGTCATCAGCTTTTCCGCGAAATCATCAAAGTCCTTGATCGATCCATGAGGGAGTTGCTGAAACCAGTCGAGCGCACCTTCCCTCAAGGTCGACAAGAATGCCCTGCAGCTAACAGAGTCAGAATAACCATGTAACACAGCCAAATTCTCAAACGCCCTTACATGCCTCGACGGGTCAGTGGTCCCGTCAAACATCAAACTCATGTCTCTAAAATTCGCAGGTAGTGGTGCAGCCAATATATCCCTCGAGAACGGATGTCCTCGAGCACGCCGTTCAGATCGACCATCCATCTTAGCCTGCATCTGCCTCACTTGCTCCGCGAGCCTCTCCACCTCACGATCTCGTGGGGCTCCATCTCCTCCATAGCTAGACACGTCCTCATTCACCATCGTTGGTCCAGCAGCCACTCGCGAAAGGCTTTGAGTGACCTGCTGAACCGCTTGTGCCGCCGCGTTCGCCACCATTTGCTGCATCTCCTGCCAGGTCATCACCACCTGCTGGCCGGGACGCGGTTCCTCCACCGGCGGCGGTACCGCTCCTTGCCCCACCGCTCTTGGCTGCAGCGTCACAGCCAAATCTGGTTGCGGCGGCGTTGGGATCGCCGTTCCTGCCGCGCGGGTCTCCTGGGCCCGGCTTGAGCCCACATCAGCCTCCGGTTGCACCGGCGTGACTCCCACACCTTGGGGAACAGGCGTCGGAGTCACCGGTGTACGCGAGGGTCCAGAGAAGCCCGGAGGTGGGCCTTCTCCAAACGGCCTCGTCATCGTCCACGCATCGTCGAACGATGCTTGCAAATGTCTCCTAGGAATTCCGTCCGCCATAGCCACCGAGCTTCGGAAATCTCAGCACACCACTTTTCGAACGAAAGTCCCACAGACGGCGCCAAATGGTAACGCAAAACACTCCAACCGACTTGAAATCGGCTTGCCTTCTTCTTCCTCGCTGGTAGAACGCCGCGTTCCTGTACAGAACTCTCACACCGGAGGGGTTTTTCGGTGAAGAGCCTCCGATGCTTAAGTCAGTATATGTTTGTTCAATTTTCCAAAGTAAAGAATGGATAAATCGTAAGTCACAAGAAAAGACCCACTCCCTTATATATAGGAGTGAGATACCTGCCTTGGAAGCTGCCCGGATTTTGGTGAGCTGTCCTGCCCGCACTGCCCGTCCGTACGCACATAGTGTGCGTGTTGTCAGAGGTGTCAGAGGTGGCTGTTTCCACTGTCGCTCTGCACCAATATATTCTCGCCACGTGTCCCTCTGAGTTGAGGGAAATTATTCTTCTGCGAAGGCCGTTGGGATCTCCTAACGTCACCCACGCGCATACTTGCGTCCAGGCCACGCTCCCGACTGCTCCCTACTTGTTGTGTGCTCGAGCTGTTTAAGCTCCCCCTTGCTAGGTCGATCCTCGACCAACTCTGTCATTCTGCTCGATCTCTCCCCTTCTGGTAGATCATCCCTCAACCATTGTGGTTTTCTCCACCTCTTGCCTGCTTAACCAATGCGATGGACCAGTCTGCTCCTTAGTCGTATAATATTCCATATCAAGAAGTGAGAGAGAGAGAGAGAGGGAGAGAGAGGCGGGTCGTGTCGTGTGAATTATGACAGATCTCATCTCTTCTCATGAGCTTAATGATGTATATATAGAGCTACAGTATGGACACTTAGGAGATTAGAAATAGAGCTCCTTAATTAATTAGACTAACTGTGGGCCAAGCCCACTCCTCTAATTAATTAAATAATATTAATGGGCCACCAACATTTTATTATTGCACTCCCTTTTCCTAGCCCAAATTACATTTGAGACTCCAATAATAATTACTCGATTTACCTTCCCACATTTAAGATATAATGTCCATTAATTAATTCGATTACTGATAATCAAGAATTAATTAATTTATTATTATTTCACCGAAGCTAGCGCTCGTTCATCACATTCTTATTATGCCAGAATTTAATCCATCTGCAATGCTTAGCATAACAATCTTTTATGAACTCACTCCGAGGACATCATCAAACTAACGCTCATGGTGACTGTAAATATCCTAACAGCACATCCTATATATAGCGATATTACCCAAAACAGTAAGAATATTGATCCAGTGAACTGAACCTCACCCAAGTGAATCAAAGTAATATATTACTATATATATCTGCCTGTTTAATATCTTACGGGTTAAGAGAACGCAGTAATTAACCGAGGCCTAGTTCATTTATGACGATCAGTATAAAATGAATTTCTCCTCTCTGGGATCATGTTCAATACATAAATGTACTAGTGCAACTAATCAGTCAAGACAAACTGTACAGTTGACACTACAACCGTTCAGATGGGGTGTTCATGTCCATCTAGGTTGTGAACAACTATTCTTGTTCTCAAGTAACTGATAGAGTGATCTTCGGTTTTCCCCGATGACGACCCACTCTATCTAAGTGCAGAACAACAGAACGTAGAACTTGTTTAATCTAACATGATTCTCATTCATAAAGGAAAAATGTGTAATAACATGCAAAGCCAAGCTTTCAGTATATAACACTAACACGTAGCGTGCAACAACCTGCGCTCACGTTGCACCAACATAAGTCGCACTGCGTGCAGAGCACGCATGCTGCTCGTCGATTGTCATAGACTTGTCGACATCCGAGGATTCCGCTCGACGTTTGCACTCCCATGTCAACAGGGACTCTCTATCGTGCACGCAGGCCACCACGCGCAACCAGCAAACTGGCAACAAATGCATCCGCTAGTCGCGCGCGATCAACCTCCAACTCATGATCTTCGCAATCCGTCCATCATTCAACGCGAGTTTTTTGTCTCGACCTTCTTCATTCATCGAATTTGTTCGTCGTTTGCTGAAATAAGAAATACAAAATTTACAGTAGATCATAATTCCCGCAAAGAGTCACATGTACTCAGTGAATTTTCCTAAGATGACTTCCAACCGTACTTTTAAACTATTACAATTATGCACCAACCCAAAATCCTCGACATGTCTGAAGTTTCAAAAACGTGCATAGAAAAATCATACATTCGGACAATAATAGTTGGATCTAAGATATAAAACTGAGTTAATGTAGATTTACTAATCTGCGCCTGAATAAATATGCCAAAAAAAAAAAGCACGATCATAAAATAATTCGGACATTAACCTTGGGTTCTGATACCGATTGTTGGATTCGGTTAAGAACATCTATGATATGTTTGAATTTGCATAATTTGTGCAACAGATCTAAGAGTGGAACTAATCGCACCGTTAATTATTAGCGACTCTGAGACGACTTACACGGTCTACGAGACCAGACTACATGTAGCCACGTGACCTCATAATTGTCTGCTATATATCCCGGCACCAGCTCCAAACTTCTTTGTGAGCGACGATCTATAGAACTTGCTCTCATATCTCACGTCGATTGGTTTTTCGGGAATAAGGAATAAGACATTTTTTTTTTCCAATAGAATTTAAGAAAACAAGTCGTTTTCTCTCTTTCATAAACCTCTTAAATTTTATCTCTCCTATGCCTCATGTGTTTGATTTTTTTAAGAGAAAACTTGTAAATTAAGAGCATGTACAATGCATTGGTCTAGTTTTGCCTACATGGCAAGTAAATAAACCCAAGTCCTGGATGGCATGAGATAAAACTATATAAAATTTACAAAATTCATTCCAATGCAAAGAGACTAGGTCTCTACTTGAGTCTAAAATAGATTTAAGCGTAGACCGGGTCTCTTTTTCTTGCTGCCACTTCAGCAGGACCCAGTCTACTTGCACTTGCATTGGAGAATATATTTTTTAAGACTGAGTCTATTTCCTAAGTGGCATATAAACTTTTTTATTGAACCTAAAGTATTGTGGATGCTCTAATGAGAGTGCGTGGTATATTTATAGGTTACACCATGGACCTTAAGAAGTTGTTAAATTAGGACTCCCCATAAGATTAGGTGTCTTAGGTTATGGTCCAGCTACACCTAATACATATGAATAATATTCCATTCAACTAAAGAAATATTACTAACTTCCTATTTAACCCCCAAGTTACAACTTGGCTCCAATATATTCGATTTACGTTTTCGTGTTTAAGATACCATAAGACTGTTAATTAACATCATGATTTTTCAAAAATAGTACCACTCAACTATATTATTAACCGGAATTTAATCTACCAGCATGGTTCAGTAATAATTTTTTTTTAGCTCATTTCGGGGACGTTATCACCTGGACGCACCTGGACACAGTGGCCAAATGTAATCAACAATACACCATCTAGATAGAGTGATATCATGAGGTCTAGCTTATATACTAGCTTAGTATAAAATAAACTTATCCTCTTGTGGTCGAGTTATATAAACACAAAGTACACTAGTATAATTTATTAGTTAAGACTAACTAACTCAAATATACTATACTGTAAATATATTTAATAGGAAAACATAATTAGTTTGTGTTAAGTTTTATAGTTTAAAATCTTTAACATATTGTCTTTTGTTTAAAAATTTACAATATGGAATAAATAATATTTTTATATCAATATATTAAACATGATATGTAAGAAGAGAAATGATTCGAACATGTTGTATTCAATCTTAGCCTTTTTCAAGATGCTCTCCTTCCAGCCCATATAGTAGTCAAAGCTGCTCAACAAGATTGGCTTGCTCAACTAGTGTAATGTTATTTCATTTCTTTTTAGCTCCTTTTGGTAGTTGTAGTTTGCTTCTTGTTATTGTTGTTAGACTTCAGGCTTGGCTTTCTGTTTTCACCTCTAGGCCTACGGGCAGTGGCGTGTGGTTATATGTTGGTGTTCTTTTTTTTTTGTTTGGGTGTTGAGGTTTTAGGCCGCTTTAAGAGAGTCCTCTCAATTTTATTTTTCGGGTATGGCCTGTATGATTCGAACATTGTTCGTTATGAGTTTTAATAGTATCTCTATCATTTCGTAAAAAAAAAAAGAAAAAAGAAAAAAAAAAGAAGGAAATGAAACGTCTTTACTTAACATGTCAATTGAACTAGATCAATATTATTGGGTGACTCTCTAAGTCATCTGTAAAACAATAAACACATGTATGAGACATAGATTTGCATTGGCGGAGACCATCAACTTGGCCAAACCAATCGAGTATTGAACTAGATATGAATATTATGAATCATCATAAATATATTGTAGTTCAAATAATAAAATCAATAGTACTTTATGAGAAGATGATCAATAATACATGATTTATATATCATTTCTTTATTATATATATGAACAAAAATATAACTTATTGTAAATTGTGATTCGTGTATATGATCAATAATGTGATTCGTGTTATTTATATGATTTGTAATAGAATTTTAATTTTAATTCTCCATGCAGCACACGGGTCATGTACTAATTTTATCCTTATTTTTTCTTAAATAGAAAAATCCCAATCCTAACTAATCATCTTTTGCTAAAAAATCAACCAACCAAAACAAACAAGCAAATAATAAATGAATAAATAAATATAAAAGTCTGCCTCGACATGTATTATAATATATATGCTTTTAGATTTTAAAAGTTCTTGTGTATTTATTTAATTATATATATAAAAGTAGGTTATTCAACTAATGCAATTTTATGCTCATTTTGTGTGGTTTTGTTTTATAAAAATCTCCATCGTTTCGAAAAAAAAAAATTACAATTTTTTTGCTTATTTTATTTCATTTAATTGGGGAAATTGTCCGTTAATTTTTGTCTTAAATAAGTATACTAATATTTGCTAACTATTCTATAATATAAGAATTAATATTAACATTAAATAATTATAATTCATCCTAAAAGGTTTGTGAAAGGTATATACTTAAAAGAAATTCTATAGCAAGATTATTTCTTCAAGACTTATTTTAAGATTAATATTATCTTTTTATCAATATCTTATTAATTTATTTTTTAAAAAATTAATTGATTTTAATAACATAGTAAAACCCTTAAAATTTTATAAGAAGTTGCTATAATAGTAGTTATTGAATATATTTTTTAACTAATTAATTGGTCTCGATCTCTAAAATTTGTAAAAATTACATTATTCGTACAATTTATATTGTGATTTCTATATCACTAAAATACTTTTCTAAAATGTAATATGTGTATCATATAACTTATAATTATAAATATATTATCTGTATAACTTATAATATTATTAGGTTTAAAAAATTCTAAGGTTTGGACATTTTAAATCTTTTGAAGTTCTTGCGTATTAATGTTTGGACTCTTGAAAATTTAATAAGATGTCACAGACAAAGTACGTAAATTCCATCATTAAATCCGTCATCCACATTTAGGGGTGTTTTCATTTGAAATTTCTAAATCTATCATTATATAAAAAGAATAACCTTTTTACAAATTTAGAAACATTTTCCCGCCAAAGTCATTAAATATATCATACATATAGTAATTGTTGGACAAATCTAAATAAGCAAAAAAAATCGGCTCATTAATTGTGTAAAGATTTGTTTCTGTTTTTCCTGTTTTTTAGTTTATCAAAACCGTTGTTTGACAATAAATATAACAATAAATATTTGTTTTTCGTTATCCTATTTTTTAGTATAAATCTACACGAGCTGTTTATTTGTTTTTCTTTTTCCTATTTTTTAGTATAAATCTACACGAGCTTATCTCCTCTGTTACAAAATCTCATCTCATTGCATACTTCTCGTGTTTACAAAATCTCATCTCTTATCGATACAGATTTGAAAAAATAAAATAAAATAAAAATCAATTCATAATTACTACTAGAAATCTATTATTTTTAAAAAGAAAAAATAAAATAAAATAGAAACCAATTCATAATTACTACTAGAAATCCATTATCTACTTTAAGAAACTAATTTTCATCGGTCTAATTACTAATATTTTTACAAATATTATAAGCTAACCATACAAAAAAGTATAATAATAATTTTGAAATGTTGTGTAATCAAATTTTTAATATTCTCTTATACAAAATAATTTTGCATTGTCTGACCCCAAATCTTTAATTTATAATTATTAAGTATTGTTTATCCTCTTCTTTAATTTATAATTATTTTTTTTCTTTCTATTTTTAAATAGGATTAATAGTAGTTTCCACTTCCACCATTGAGTGACTCAAACTCGAGCTCTATTTATAATATTGTTCCCGTGCATCGCACGGGGTACACACTAGTAATATTAAAGATCTTAGAAATTTTCGTGCATTTAACTTAAACTTTTTACAATTTTTAAAAATTTTTAAAGTCTCGAATTTGAGATTTTCAAAAGTCTTAAATTTGAGGTATTTAAATTATTTGAGACTTAAATTTGTCGTAACTTTTTAAGATCTGTAGAGAACCATATAAAAAATTCGCTCCTAACCTCCAAATTTAAAATTTCATACTATTCCTCTTAGATCTGAAATTTTGAAAAACCTCAAATTTCAAAAAGTCTCAAAATATCACTAAAAAACCCAAAACGATACACCCTTAATATTTGAAAAAAAGTCAATAAAATAATATAATATTTAGAAAATATAGTATTAAAAAAATCACAATCTTAATTGATTAGACCTTTCACGTTTTGCTCATGCTGTTCGTTAAAATAAAAAGTCAAATAAGCGCGCACAAGTGCTTAAAGAAAAAGAAAAAGTCACGCTGTTGGGCACACCTACTTAATTGTTAATCCTGCTGCATTGCAAACGTCAACTAAAGGAAGCTCTACCAAAACCCGCAGGTGCTTAAAATCCCCCTAAAACAAACCTTTTCCTTATCCGCAGCTTTTCGTCTTTCATTTCCAAGGGAAGACTTGGAAAAGATCTGCATTTCTCAGGTTCGAAGGTTATTGTACAAGACTTAAAAAAGGTTATTATAAGGATTTTGCTAATTTCTGGTTTAGGACTGTTTATGGCCCATCATTCGTTTCTAGTTTTACTTTCTTGTGGGTTCGTGTTTTTCTTTTTACGGCTGTGTCTGTTGTTTCATGTATGCTCGATTTTGGGTATGTTTATGTAAATTAGCTGTTTAGTATGTTTATGTAACAGTAAAATTAAAGTGCTTCACGTTTTCCGGTCTGAATTTATTTACTACTATCTTTGCCTGGGATATGTACTAAGAATTTGTTTCAGGAAAATGAAATTGGAACACGTTGTAGGATTCGAGATAAAACTGTAATGATTGTGATTGATTTTTAACAAATACAATTTCTGAAAGTGAAAGAGCAGTGATGAAAATTGATTCATGTTTTTATTATCAGTATATGTGTTTTTTATGATTTAGATTGAAAAGTCAAGAGCATGAAATAGTTGAGAATTTATCTGCTGACTATGCATGAAGTTCTAAAATCTCTCTGCTTTAACTTCTGTGGTGGGCAGTTTCACATCAATGTTTTACTAATTTTACACCCGATTCTCTTTCGAGACCCCTTCTTAGCAAATAACCTAATGCTGCCTATATTTTGTGGATTTGGCAGTGACCATGTTTAGAAGAAAGTCACATAGCCACCAAGAGATTAATGCTGCTGAAAGAGATGCCAAGGTAACTACAAGATTGTGATTCTGTAAAGGTGATCACGTCATCTTGAAAACCGGTTTAGCTGAAACAGTTTAGAACTCAATTGAAATCTTTTATAAGATTGTGTTGTGTTTTCTATTGTAACGGCATCCATGCATGACGCATGTGTGTGATGATATCGTTTTTGTACTCATGAGATGCAAACAGTTAATTCGAGTTTGTGATGAAACACTCAGAGCATGTTTGTTTATAGAAATTTTTGGTTTTGTGTGGATTTTTTGATTTGGTTTGGTTAATTTAAAAAAGGTGGTATGGTTAGTTGTTAGTTGGTATATTAAAATAATATTTAAAATAAAAATAATTAAAATTGATTTGATGTAAAAGTAGGAGAGAGATGATTTGAAGTGATTGTTAGTTAAAAATAATGTGAGTAGATGAATAGTGAATTAAGGTTGATATGGTGTGTATGAATGATTGATTGATTGATATAATTATATTGATAATATTGATGATAGTAGAGTTGAGTTAGAAAAAAAATAGTTGAGTTAAAATGTTGGAAATTTTTTGAAAATTTCTTATAAACAAACATGCTCTCAGTGTTGTACAGAAGGAACTAAATTTTTGTCCATTTTTTTTTACAAGTATTGAACATAGAAACTATGTGATTTATATTCTTGCACAGGTTAAACAACTACGAGATGCTCTTGGACCACTATCTTTTCGAACATCAAAATTCTGCTCCGATGCATGCCTAAAGCGGTATTTAGAAGCTAGAAACTGGAACCTTGAGAAAGCCCAAAAAATGTTGGAGGAGACTATTAGATGGAGATTAGCTTACAAACCTGAAGAAATACGTTGGGTGAGTCTAAAAGTGCAGAAACATAAGATTACTTGAATATCGTGTTCCTTATTTACCGCTATCATGCAGAATCAGATCTGCGCTTGCTCTTGGTTTATCTAACTTTATATATTAATTATATATAAAAAAAATAAGGTTAACGTTTACTATTTTGTATTTTCTTGAAAAATCTTATATCAGCATGAAGTAGCACATGAAGGCGAAACTGGTAAAGTTTCTAAAGCTAACTTTCATGACCGGAAAAATAGGACTGTCCTTATAATGAGGCCTGGACTGCAGGTTTGTCTTATTTATTTAATCTTATAAAGATAGATTTTACCTTCTCATCGTCATCGTATAACTTAACCAATTTCTAGTGCAGAACACCTCATCAGCTGAGGGTAATATCCGTCACCTTGTTTATCTATTGGAGAACGCTATACTGAACCTCCCTGAGGGACAAGAGCAAATGTCATGGCTAATAGACTTCAATGGCTGGTCTTTAAATACCAATGTCCCGATTAAAACAGCCAGAGATATCATTCACATTTTACAGAATCATTATCCTGAGAGGCTTGCTGTGGTTGTACTCTACAGCCCGCCAAGAATATTCGAGGCATTTTGGAAGGTATTTGCTTTTGCCTGTCTTGTGCTTCGTCCGATGAATGTCATTCTCTGTTTTCTCTAGTTTTGCCTTTTAATTTAGATCCTTTCATGCCTTTGAAGAAAATGATTGTGTTTTCGGTTTGTAACTCTTGACTCAAAAATTTTGATGGGAAATTTGGAAAATGCCACTTTTTTTGTGGTTATGTTTACCTTTCAAAATCAATTATGCTTTCTATTCCCATTAAGCTCGTTTTGGAATGAATGCAGGTAGTAAAATACTTTGTGGATCAGAAAACCTTTCAGAAAATAAAGTTCGTATACCCGAATAACAAGGAGAGTTTGGAGGTGATGAAGAGCTTTTTCAACACCGAGAATCTCCCAAGCGAGTTTGGAGGGAAAGGTACACTGAAATACGATCATGAAGAGTTTTCGAGACTGATGGCAGAGGATGACGTCAAAACTGCCAAGTTTTGGGGTTTGGATCAAAACAATGAGTGTGACAGTAAGGACTATTCAGAATCAAAGGTTGAGAGTGTACAAGTTGGGAAAACTTAAGGTGGATAACACTTGGAGTGAACAAAATGGTATTTTGGATTCTTGTCTTAGGATGATTATCAAATAAAAATTTCATCTACTTAAGTTTTAAAATTGCGGAAGCCACCTACAGCCCAATTGGGAATATATTGAATAAATTCTCAGATATTAAAAATATTATTTTCCATTTTCTTGTTGTAGATATATTGTGGGAAGTTGTCAACTTAGGAACCTCTGTCTGGTGGTAAAACAAAAGAGTTAAATATTATTAGTTCAGTCTAATTGTCAATACCAATAATTAAATATAACAGATATGAAATAGCAATCAAGGAGTCTAACCGTTGGCTAAAGTCTAAACATCCAATATTGATTCTCTTTTAGTTTAGAATTACAACCTCAAAGAACCGCAGAGATTCTCTCGTCCGAGAGCCCTAATTCTCTAGTCTGAGAGCCCTTTTATTCTATAATAGGGGAGAATTTTGAAGTGAAGGTGGTACCTTTACATGTGTCTGTTCTCTCTTTCAAGGAGGTTTCTACAGTTGGTAGATGGCAGATAAAACCAGGGAGGAGTCTAGTTTAGGGGGTGTGGAAGAGGAGGTGGAGCAAAGGCTGCCAGGCTTTCTCCTTATCTGAAGTAGAAAACTCAATCATTGACATTGGTTCAGATGATATCAAAACAAGTGAGGAAAATGCCATAGGAGTCTATTCGACAAAATAATTGGGATAGAAGTAGGCTGGTAATTTACTGAAAATTGAAAACTGAAAAACGAACCAAACCGTATCGAATCGGTTACCGAACTGCTATATACTCACAAGTGAGGGGGCGTGTTAGAATATCACTTGTGAGTTGTCCCACATCGTTCATACATGGAAAATAGTAAAACAAAATATTAATATAAGTATATAACAATATAAAGGCTTAGTTTTTATAATTATCTAAAAATTAGGGCTCACTTTTTAAATAATAATTAGGGACAAGTTTTTAAAGAATAGTTAGGGCTCAATTTTTTTTTTTTTTAAAAAAATAAGTGAAAAAATAAGTTCAAAATTTCCACCCAAATTTCCTACTCAATACTCAAATATCTTAACTGGAAGTGCAACTTGCTGTGCCATGGGGCTGCTTATTTGCATGTTGTGGACATACATGGAACATGGAACATGGAACAGAGGGAATAGGGCATCAGACATTTGTACTTACTTGGGGCTGATTTTTCGATTTTTTCCGTATGCTGAAAGCAAACCGAATTTTCGGTAACCGAAAACTTGGTTACCAACTACAAGTCGGTTCGGTTTCAGTTTCACATTTTATTGTTACCGAAAATGTCGGTTCGGTATCAGTTTGAGCTTATCAGTTCGATTACCGAACCGATACCAACCCTAGATAGAAGGGCTAGCTTAGTAGGAATCAAGAAGACAATGGGACACATCTGAAAATTCAGCATATGATTGAGGTACGAAAGTTGGGGATAAACTTCTTTGAATTTTTTCTCAACAATTTAGAAGATTCGAATAAAGTAGCTGGGTACAAATTGGATATTTGAAAACCAATATCTCATTTTTCGAGAATGGAGGGATGGTTTGAGTTTTGTCCATTGCAAATGGAGCTGGAAGAGTCATTGTTGACAATTCTCCTGACATAGTGCTAATAATGGACTAGATCAAAATGACTCAATTAAATTCTAGTGCTTCTTCTATTAGTGAAGTTTCTAGAAAAAAAAATATATCAAACGGCGCAATGCACCTTGGGTCGCTACGAAAACAGCCTCCTTGTATAATTACAAGGGTAAGGTCTGCGTACAACTAACCCCCCAGACCCCAACCTGTTGGGAATATACTGGATATGTTGTTGTTGTTGTTGGAGGGATGGTTTGAGTGGGTCTAAGCGGACAATGTACCCCTTAACTGGCTCTATGCGGATATAGGATTGAAGATAGGCAGGATCTTCAAAGGAGTTAAAAATGTCCTAATTGTCATTCATGGTGTTCTTCAAAAGAGAACAGTCTCATTATCGATTGGGAAAATCCATGGTAACACACTAAGCAATAATTTCACAACATACAACATACATACAACAAAAAGATCAAGTTGCTGAGATAAGAACAAAACTGCAACTATACAAGTTATTTTGGCAGCTCGTCAATTCTCAAAGCTCGCTAGAGTAAAGGCATTCGTCTACAAGTTGGCGCAGGTTGGGATTCTCCAATGCTGCAGCCACTCTTTCTTTATCATTTAGCTGCTTATTAACTGCCCAAAAGAGTGATGGCAAAAGTTCATAAATGATCCATTGTAAAAGTTGTAAAACGACAACTCATCAACATTGAAGGCTTAGGTAGTGCTTGGATAAAAATTGTGACTAAATTTTTCCATCACAACTCAAATTTAACTCAACTTCAACCCTCCTCGATTTTATCAATATTATTAAATAACAACTACCAACTTCAATTCATTATTCATCAACTCACATAATTTTATAACTACCCATCAGTTTCAATCACTTCTCTCCTACTTTTCCATAAAATCAACTTTAATCATTTTATTTCAAATATTATTTTAATACAAACCCAATTCCACTCAAACCTAACACAACCAACTTTTTCAAAATTAACACTGGTTAACAAAGAGAAAAAAAAAATAACAATCAAAACTCAACCCAACCTATATCCAAGCACATCCTTAACCATTCTTTTCTTTTTTTCATTAAAAAAATATCATTAAGCTACATCACCAAAATATTGGAAAAGCTTGGCTATACTAACTTGAAAGAAAAAGAAAAGAAAAGACTGAAAACAAAGTTCCCTTTTATCCCCTAAAACTAAGCTAGTCAAGATGCTCTACTTCATATTCCCGCAAATGCCTGACTACGATTGACTCGTGTACTATTTTTTCCTCCACAAAAATGTTTCAAATATCGATAGAGATGGGAGGTTAAGCTTAACTACAGACTGTTGTAACAGTCAGAGAGTTTCGTCAGAGTTTCTTCTGACTATACTTAATTATGCTTAAGCTACACACAAAAGAATAAACAAGTAAAACTAGTATACAGCTGAGGATATATGCATATACATACACAGTTATAAGCATTTTAATAAATAAATATGCATATCAAGAAGGATAGAGATCCTTACGAAAATTTAACTGAAATCACAAGATTCATGAAAAAGAAATAGGATGAGCATCATTAGTATCGGATTAATCATCAAAAAACCTTCACCTGATTCCTCATTTGCATGTGATCCAGGGGCAACTTTTATGTCTACCTGTAAAATTGAATTCACATTCAAGTAAATGAATTAGTAAAATGATAATGTCATACCCAATCTGAAAAAACATTTTCTAGATGCAACCAAGAAACTCGTTGCAAACTCGACAAAACTGGTACATAGAAGATGAACAAACAGCAGGGCATTAATATTTATACAGTCTTCAAGGCAATAGAGGCAGTCATCAAATTGAACCTAAAGTTCAAACATCTGCTCACGATGTAGCTCTACCACAGTAAAGATGTACCATAATTTTTCTTCCTTTTTCTCTTTCTTCTTTTTTTTTTTTATATTNCGTTTTAGGCTCATCAGCTTCCATGCTTATGATTTACATTCATCGGTATCCTTCTAGAACTCCTTTGAGAAAAAATGATGTGTTTTTGGATCCTTTCACAGGAACAAGAACTGCAGATTCCTCTAGGTGGAGAAATAAGGATCAAAGAAAATGAAACCAAGTGACTGTTTTACACAACTGGAATTATAGATAAAACACCATTCGTGCTATATTTGCAATTATATCATGTCTGCTTAAAAAAGTTCTTCGCCACATCGGTCGAAATTCATAAGAAAAACTAGCATAGAAAGAATCAAAATAAATGTATTTTCAAATCGATGAAGCAACAGACTTGGACATAATAATGAGTATTAAATGACGACATTGTCCATAAACTTGAAAGAGTAAGTGCAACAATCAACGAACTTAAAACGTAACTAATTTGCGGCTACAATGACGTCTAACCTTAAAATGTGGAGGAAAAAAATCCTTCAATTTCTCTCTTAAGCACAAACCAATCACTGTCGCCATGCTGCAGTGCTGGATGGTCGGCGTAAAAGTTATCCTACAGATCAATAGCAATATAGCAAACAAAATCTCAGTACTCCTAATTCCACTCCAAATCTCCAACATTCAGCTTAGTTTCAGTTCTCAACAGAAGTGACATCAATCACCAAAGGAA